>JAKUCM010003069.1:0-26161 GCA_023374145.1 Lepidium sativum
GAGAGAGAGACCTTAGACTGCTCGATTGATCAACCTTTCTTCATTCAATCGTGAAGCTTCCATATCATGCAAAGGATCATGCACAACTTCTCCTTAAATGGCTTGATCGATCTCCGAGCGCTTGTTCGTGCAATGGATCGTGCACATGACATAGACAAATGGGGGTCGATCGCGTCAGGCGTGAGGAGTCGGTCATTGGATCGAGCGCGAATTTCCCTATCTAAAGTTGCGATCGATCGATCTTGGTGTTGATTGATCGATCGTTTAGCTTATAATGGAAAAATCCAAAGTCAAGTTCCACTCTTGCTCAGCATGTGGAATCCAAAGTATCCTTGCGTTTTGTACCTGAAAAGACTCTAAAAATACGACAAAGGCTACATAAAATATATGAATTAGTAAGCTATAAGTCGGTATAAATGAGCTATATCAATTCCCCCAGACTTGAATTTTTGCTTGTCCTCAAGCAAATACACTAGGATCTAATAGGAAGATACAAACTCAAGAACTCATTCATCATAGGAATTTAACATTTCAGAACCTAAGAAAAGAACACTCGATTCATTCGACGAGAGAGAGAGACCACCTTATACTTCCCCCAGACTTAACAACTAGTCCATCCTAACTCCAAAATCAGACCCAAAAGTTCTAGATCACGACACCAACCTCATATAAGTCTAAGTACGGCCTTATCCAGAGAATATCGATCAAAAGACACATGTACTCATTCCCAACGCTAAGTACCCACCATGTTGTGGTTCTTTTCCTCTTATTCTTTTCTTTTCTAACTGATTTCTCCCTACTTTTCTAGGGTATCATTGTAGTTTATTTTTATCGGCAGTTTTTCTCTTGCAATTTTAAAGGTGTGTAATACGAGTAGCTTCATTGGAGTTTTTCTTAGGAAGCGAGTTAGTAAGGTGAAAAAGATTATGTCCTTGGATGTGTCCTTGGAACTGTCCAATTTACCTTAAAAACAAGCAGCGTCATTGAGAAACTTTTACCCTAGGCTTACTTCGATTGTTGAAATTTAAAGTGCAAGAAACTTTGAGAAAAAGAAACCAAACTTTTCTGGAAGGTTCTCAGAGTGAGATTGATAATTTGATCCAATGTATATCAACCCTCTAGACAAAGAAATTAAATCAGGTTAACTTTGAAGTTGATACCGGATTTCGAAACAATCGAGAGGAAGTGGTTTTAAAACGAACAACTGATGAATCTCTGGGTTTTCTAATAGTCAACAATGCTCATCAGAAATCAGACAAATGGTAGCTTAAACCCCTATGAAATGTACCATTTTTAAGAAATCATAATCCATGAACCAACAAAAGTTTATCTAAAACAATGTTAGACTCAAAAGCAAAACAAAAGAGAGAAACTTCATTAGCAAACAAACGGTTCTTCCCCAGAATTACTTCACACCATCTCGGTGTGAATATTAGTGAGAGGAAGAATGAAATGAAGCAAAAGAAGTGATTGAAAATTGTTCTTGGATTTTGAAAACGTACCTGGAGGTATGGATCGATCGAGCACCCTTAGATCAATCGATCTATGAAGATCTAGGGATGGAACGAGCTAAGTTCGGTCAACAGATCATGCGCAAGTAGAAAATCAATCGGGCATAATGTCACAGTCGATTGGTGGATCGTGCGCAAACATAATTGGGTTGTCGATCGATCGAGCTGTGTCCTTTGGTCGATCGGTGGATCGTGCGGCTTTCCTCATCCCCTGTTGCACGATCGATCTTCGTGTTGATCGATCGGGCCATACTCTCTTACCACGTTTCCTGAAAACAAAAGACAACTTTGACTTAAAACCAATGAAAAATAAAGCAAAAACTAACCTATTGGTGGGTTGCCTCCCACTCAGTGCTTGTTTAAAGTCAATAGCTTGACTAAGAAGGACGTTATGTGGTAGTTATATCAGTCAAAGAGATAAAATCTTCATTGACTTTTTCGGGGGAACCAAAATATGGTTTAAAGTGTTGTCCATTTATTACAAATTCTTCTCCCTGTTTATTGAGCAGAGCCACAGCTCCATACGGTCTGACTTCCTTGATGGTGAAAGGACCGGACCACCTTGACCTAAGCTTTCCAAGAAAAAGTTTTAAACGGGAGTTAAACAAAAAAACTTTATCATTAGGAGCAAAACTCCTGTTAAGGATACGTTTATCATGGGCGGTCTTTGTTCGTTCTCTGTAAATTCTTGAGTTGTCGTAAGCCAAGTGTTGGATCTCTTCAAGTTCATGTATATGCAGTGACCGTCTTTCCGAGGCAGATTTGGTGTCATATTTGAGATGCTTGATATCCCAATTAACCTTGTATTCGAGCTCGAGTGGAAGGTGACAAGATTTACCATACAACAGATGGAGTTGTTCCTAATGGTGTCTTGAAAGCGGTTCTCTAGGCCCAAAGACCATCATCTAGCTTAGTCGACCAATCTTTCCTCGTTGTACAAACGGTTTTCTACAGAATGCTTTTGATCTCTCGATTAGAAACTTCAACCTGACCGTTTGTCTGAAGGTGGTATGGCGTAGCAACCTTGTGGCGAACTCCGTACTTCTTCAGCAGATTATTTAACGTTTGGTTAATGAAATGAGAACCACCATCACTGACCACAACCCTCAGAATACCAATCCTAAGAAATATGATATGCTTGCACATCTTGACAACCACTTTGGCGTCATTGGTCGGACTAGCTATTGCTTCAACCCACTTAGATACATAATTCACAGCAACAAGTATGTATTGGTTCCCAAAAGAGATGGGGAAGGGTCCCATAAAATCGATTCCCCAGATATCAAACACCTCAACCTCGAGAATGAAGTTCTGTGGCATCTCATTTCTTCTACTTATGTTATCTTGTCGCTGACAAGAGTCACATGTCGAAACAAATGAGTATGTGTCACAAAACATCGTGGGCCACCAGAAACCTGATTGAAGAACCTTCACGACAGTCTTGAAAATGGCGAAGTAACTTGCATATGAAGAACCATGACAATGGAACAATATACCGGGAATCTCATTTTCAGAAGCAACATCGTCTGAAAATGCCATCAGAGCATTGTTTGTACATGTAAGGGGCATCCCAGTAGTATCGTCTGACACCCCTTAAAAACTTCTTCTTCCTGTACCCAGGAAACTCAGGAAGGTTAACGTCTGCAGCGAGATAGTTGACATAATCGGCAAACCACAGAGTGCCTGGAACACGAGGAGGATCAGCGGGCAACTGACGAGCCTTATGAGTGGTGTGTACGATAAAATTGTTCTTCCCGTAGGCTATCATCAAGGGGAACGGAATCGTCAATTCGTAGTCTCGAAAGGTGGTCTGCAACTCCATTGTCTACGCCGCTTTTGTCTTTGATATCAAGATCAAACTCTTGCAGTAACAGCACCCAACGAAGCAGCCTAGGCTTAGCATCTTTCTTGGAAAGGAGATATTTAAGAGCAGCATGATCCGTGTGTACAATCACCTTAGAACCGACAAGATAAGATCTGAACTTCTCAAAGGCAAAAACGATAGCCAAAAGCTCTTTTTCTGTAGTTGCATACTTTCGTTGAGCATCATCGAGTGTTCGGCTAACATAGTAGATTACATGCAACTTCTTGTCCCTTTTCTGCCCCAAAACATCTCCAACTGCGTAATCGCTCGCATCACACATAATCTGAAAAGGTAGTTCCCAATCCGGTGGCTGAACTATCGGTGCACTAACTAAAGCTCCTTTCAAGGTCAGAAAGGCTTCCTCGCACTCTTTGGTAAACTCAAACTTAACATCCTTACATAGGATTTGAGAGAGTGGTCTTGCTATCTTCCAAAAATCCTTAATATAACTCCTGTAGAAACCGGTATGACCAAGAAAACTTCTGATTTCCTTGACTATGGTTGGTGATTTCAAGCTTGTCATTACTTCAATCTTCGCCTTGTCAACCTCGATTCCTTTCCCTGATATTTTGTGACCGAGTACAATCCCTTCTGTAACCATAAAATGACACTTCTCCCAATTTAGCACTAGATACTTGTCTTGACAACGTTGGAGAACCCTGCAAAGGTTAGAAAGACAACCAGAGAAAGAAGAACCATACAGAGAAAAGTTATCCATAAAAATTTTAATAATATCCTCAATCATATTAGTGAAAATCGACATCATGCATCTTTGAAAAGTGGCTGGAGCATTGCATAACCCAAATGGCATTCTGCGATACGCAAATGTACCATAAGGGCATGTGAAAGTCGTTTTTTCCTGATCGTTAGAATGAATGGGGATCTGAAAGAAACTTGAATAACCATCTAAAGAGCAGTAGTAAGAATGGTTAGCCAATCTCTCAAGCATTTGATCCATAAAGGACATAGGGAAGTGATCCTTCTTAGTAGAGAAATTTAAAGTCATGAAATCAATACACATCCTATGACCCCTGACAGTTCTGGTAGGTATCAATTTGTTATTCTCATTCTTGACTACAGTAATGCCTCCTTTCTTAGGTACGACATGGACATGACTAACCCAATTACTATCGGATATAGGATATATGATCCCTGCTTCTAACAATTTCATTATCTCTTTCTTAACAACTTCTTTCAGATTTGGATTCAACCTTCTTTGGTTCTCTATAAAACTCTTAGACTCATCGATAAGATGTATCCTATGCATGCATAACTCGGGTGAAATACCAGGGATATCATCTAAAGAATAACCTATAGCCCTACGATACTTTTGGAGTTCTCTAATAAGCGTCTCCAATTCAGAACCATTCAACTTAGCATTAACGATTACAAGATAGGTAGAATTAGGACCGAGAAATACATACCTTAGTCCTGCTGGGAGAGTCGTAAGCTAAACTATGGGAGCCTTTATCTCACTCCAAGGGTCTGTCAAAGCTGAATGTATGGATGGTTTTGGAGGATCTAAAACTGCATAGGCTATCATTTCCTCAATCTGCTTGCATGAATCCAATATTCTGGTATAACTTGTTGCTTCGTCATTTGAAAACCCACATTCCGACTCTATTCTTGTAAACGCAAGCTCAAGAGGGTCCTCAACGTATATTTGTTCATTCAATTCTTCTGCAGTCTATTCAGAATTGTCGATAGAGAAGGTCATGCCAATCAACATTGGTTTCTTCAGCATCTTGTCCATCTCAAATCTCATCTTCATATCCCCTAGCTGTAGATCTATTCTTCCATTCCTGACATCAATCATAGCACCTACTGTTCGAAGAAAAGGTCGACCTAAGATGAGAGGGTCTTTAGGTTCCTCGTCTAGCTTCAGCACCACAAAATCGGTTGGTACTAATGTATTCCCAACTTCAACATCAAAATCCTCGAGAATACCGATTCGATATTTCACTGAACGGTCTGCAAAGATAAGAAAGATCTTGGTTTGCTTGAAGTTCGAGAATCCTAACCTCAATGCTACAGCATATGACATTAGGTTTACAGTTGAGTATAGATCACACAACGAACGCTCAAAAGACACAAAACCTATCCGAACTGAAAGTACAAATCGTCCAGGATCTTCTTCTTTCTTAGAAAAGCGATTTTGAAGTCTAGAACTGCAATCTTGCGTGATCATCATCACTCTATCTTCTCATATGACCTTATTCATCACTAGGATTTTGACATAGCTCTTAAAATCATCTGCAAGACATCAACATAAGGTAACCTAATAGACAGATCTGATAACAACTCCTTACATTTGGGGTTCTCTAAATTCTTTTTGGACTTCTTCGGTGGGATGGGGTATGGTGGTACCAGAGTGTATGATCTCTCAGGTACTACTGACGGCTCTGGTGTCGGCGTGGGTGTGGCCGTTTCCTCACAAATCTCTTCAGCTCTATCATCCTCAACATCGACTACTACTATCTCTTGTCTCGGTTTTTGGAGGTTTGCTTCAAGTTCCCTACCACTTCTCAACATAACAGCATCACAAGACTGTTGATCATCATTTGTAGCCAGAAGGGAGGTCGTGTTCTCCACATTAGACATAACATAATCAATCATGGAACTCAACTCTGACTACATAACTCCCATCTGATTATTGATTCGGATGTAGTCCTAGATTAACCCTGAATGACCTGCTCCAATAAAGCTTTAATCTCGTCATTAGATGAAGGGGTGAGAATTGTTGTAATCTTTTTAAACTTCTGGGATAATAAGTAACCTGAGATCATAGATTAGTTGGCTACTCTAACCTAAGCATTAACCATATTTCTAGGTTGAGATTCCATAATTGAGACCTATTTGTTTCTCATCCTTAATTCCTTTAAGATCCTTAGAATACCTTAAACTTGACTATGAACTACTCAGACATGGAAATAGAGAACAAGCGAACAATTGTAAGGAAATTCATTCAAAACTCAGAATAGATGCAATAGAGGTTTATGAATCTTCTCCCATAATGTAGACATCTTAATCCTTATCCTCTAGGTTACAATCAGAGTCTGCTACTTTTACTCTTTGTAAAAACCTGTCTAAAAATTTGTTTTTTAACCTCATCTATAGAGTAAACCAAACTAGTACGAAATAAGGAAATTCCCTTTTCGCTTCGCAGAGTCTTTGATCGATCAATCCTTAGACTGATCGATCGATTAACCTTTCTTCATTCGGTCGTGAAGCTTCCATATCGTGCAAATGATCGTACGCAACTTCTCCTTAAATGGCTCGATCGATCTCTAACCGCTTGGTCGTGCAATGGATCGTGCGCATGACATAGACGAATGGGGGATCGATCGCGTCAGGCGTGAGGAGTCGGTCATTGGATAGAACGCAGATTTCCCTATCTAAAGTTGTGATCGATCGATCTTGGTGTTGATCGATCGTTCGTTTAGCTCATAGTGGAAAAATCCAAAGTCAAGCTCCACTCTTGCTCAGCATGTGGAATCCAAAGTATCCTTCATTTTGAACCTGAAAAGACTCTAAAAACACGACAAAAACTAAAGAAAATATATAAATTAGTAAGATATAAATCAATATAAATGAGGTATATCACGCTGCTCTGCATAAAGAGTTCGTCATTGGCTTTTTCTTTGGCAAGACTCCAAATTACAAACAAACTCTTAGTATCTCCAACTACATGTGGGGTAAAGGCACAAAGTTATAGATTCATCTAAACCCCATAAGAAGATCGGTTCTTGTTAGGATCCCTAATAAGTTCATCAGAAACAAGGTGCTAGAGAAAGGTTACATGTATATTGGGTCTTCTATGTTCCATGTAGTCCCATGGTCTCCTGACCCAACTTCCTACTCTCCTGAAATCAAATCACTAGCTCTTTGGGCAGTATTGAAAGGAATTCCACTTGAGCTTAGATCCAAAGAAGGGATTACTTACGTAGCAGATCTAATTGGTGATCCCTTGGAAGTTGACATCCCCACAAAAAACTTATCTAAACTTCATCTCTCTCGGGTCAAAGTTGAGGCTGACCTCTCAAGACCACTCCCACAGCAGGTAGAAATTGTTCGGAAAAATGAAGACATCATTTATCTTTACAAAAGCTAAATGGGTTCCAAAGAACTCCGACACAGTTGCTCTTGATTAATCTGGTACTATTGTTCCAGTAAATGCGCCTCTTGGGCACTCAGACACTGCTCAGTTGGCCCCCTCTCCAGACCTAGAAACTCCGATAGAGCCTCTTTCCCTAATATCTTATCATGTAACCCTAACTGATAAACCCTCCCCAAGGGATCTCTCTTCTCCTAATGATTATCCCTTAACGCCTCCTCCAATTGCCACTGGCCCCATTAACTATTTTCCTGCTATATCCCTTATCTCCTCAGCCCCTTTAACTTTATCAACCACTGTCTCAGAAGCTACTACAATTGTAGCCCTCCCTTCTATCTTTCCCCCAGGGTTCACCAAAAATGACCCTCAATCAAAAACTAAACCTTTTTTCATCGTAAATTCCTCCCCACAGCTTCTAACTTTAACCCTTTTATCCCCCCAACCACTTCCCCTTCCTTCTCCAACCTTGTTTTAAATTCCCCTAACCTTGCTATACCTTTTTCTCAATATACGATACCTCCTTTAAGCTCCTTCGTTTCCGAGGAGGTTTCCCACCGTAATTAATGTGTACAAAGTTATCTATTTGGAACGTATGTGGATTAAATACCCGGACAAGCACCATCCGCTAAAGGATTGGTTAGCACTTCATCAACCATTATTCAGAGCTTTTTTGGAAACACACATAAAGGAACAAAGTCTGCACCATGTTATGTCATCAGTTTGTCAAGGATGGAATTATACCTCGAATCATCTCTCGGATCTGGATGGTCTTATTGTACTTATTTAGAAGAATCCAATTTTTGTGCGTATCCTCCACCAATCACAGCAAGAAATTACCTACAAAATCAATATTACTAGTAAGGTTAAAGTTGTTTTCACTGTGGTTTACGCTTCAAATGAGCCTTCAGAACGTACAAACCTTTGGGTGGAGCTGTTAAGAGTACGACAACAATTTAGTTTACATCTTGTCCTTGGATAGTCGGTGGGGATTTTAACCAATTAATACATCACGCTGAACACTCTTCCAGTGATGTTTCTACCATATCCCCTCAGATGATGGAGTTAAGAGATATCTTCCTCCAACTAGAGATATTTGACATTTGGTTCCATGGGCCTCTCCTAACATAGACAAACAATCATACTGCATCTCCAACTGCAAAAAGGCTAGACAGATTGCTTTCAAATGAAGCTTGGATTGATTATTTGCCCTCCAGCTCAGCCACTTTTCTTGGACCAGAGATCTCTGACCACTGCCCTTGTATCCTAAACACCTATTTCTCTATCCCTAAGGCTGGTACAAGACCAATTAGATTCTTCAATTACCTTACCCATCACCCATCTTTTTTAACAACGATTGAATGTGCTTGGACTCGCGCCGGAAACATTGCCTCAAGATTATCAGATTTATGTGTTAAACTAAAAACTATAAAGAGTTACCTGAGAGAGCTAAACAAAGACAACTTCTCCGAGATTCAAAAAAGAGTTAGTGAGGCTAAACGTTTTCTTCTTAGTGTGCAGGTTCAGGCGCTTAATCACTGTGATATGACATGCTTAACTTCCTGGGCCAAGAGACGAAGAAGTTTGGGCCGAGAGGAGATTTTTGCTGGACCAAGAATAGAAGAAGTTGGGCCATTTCTTGGCAGCGAAGCCCACTTCGGTTCTGGTCTCTTTCTGTAAAAGGCTCATGTTCATTCTTTGAACTTTATTTTGGCATGATGTGTGTTTGTGGCAAGTCAAGGGAAGAGTAGCAGAGTCCTACTGTTCGTAGACCTACAAAAGCAGAGTATGATACCATGGCCAATGTGGAAAGAGAGGTGTGAGGGATCAAGAGACAATAGGTAAAGTGTTAGAGAGAGTTTAGAGAGAGAGAGCTTGCTTATCTTCTTCAAGTTTTCTTCTTCTTCTCGGGTTTACTCTAGTACTGTTGTTGTCAGGTGTATCTTGTATCTTGTATCAAAAACTCGTGAAGAATAATCCCTTGAGAGTTGGGGTTTTAGCTCTCCAAGACGTACCTTGGCAAGTTTATGCCTTGGGAACTTGTATCTCTCTGTCTCGACTTCAATCTTCTTTCATCTTTCTGGTTTCTTCATCTGCAAGCAATGAAACAAAGCAAGCATCACAGTTAGAGATCTTTGGAATATCGTTACAATCACCCTTCACCTCAGACCTATCAACGTGAAAGATAAGCAAATGAGAAGTTTTGCTTCTTAAGAAAGATTGAAGAGGGGTTATTTCAAAAAAAAATCCCGAGTCATCTGGTTAAAAGAGGGAGACCATAATACTACATACTTTCAGCGGGTAACGCAAGTCCGATCTTCGTTTAACTCAATGTGATTCTTCTCTGAACCTGATGGCTCTATGATTTCAGATGCAATGGAAATGAGTGCACATGCTATTAACCACTTCAAATCTATCCTTGCACCTCCAACATTGGCAACCGCAGCGATGCTTCCAATATGGTTCTCCAAGGCTATTCCCTATTCCTGCCAGGTTTCAGTTCAATAACAAATAGTCAGGTATTCAACAGTCGAAGGAATAAGCAGAGTGTTTAAAAAACTTAACTGTAACAAATCCCCGGGTCCAGATGGGTTTTTAGCAAGATTTTTCAAGGCTTCTTGGCAGCTCATTGGGTCAAAATGTGTCAATTATGTCATGAATTTCTTCCAAACTGGTTTTTTTTCAGCTGCAGCAAACTCCACAATCCTTTGTCTCGTCCCAAAATGGCCAGGTGCCACATCTATAGCTAACTACCGCCCCATATTTTGCTGTAATACACTTTATAAAGTCATCTCCAAACTTGTGGTTGCAAGGATAAGACCAGTTTTGCCTTAGAGATTATCCAAGGGTACCACAAAAACAAAGGGTCAAAGAGACTGACTATCAAGGTTGACATAGTCAAAGCTTTCAATACATTTCATTGGGACTTTATCTTGAATTACTTAATTGGAATCAACATCCCTTCTCAGCTCGTGAGATGGCTCACAGCTTGCATAACCACTCCATCCTTTACTATAGGTTAAATGGTAATGTTCATGGCTATTTCAAAGCGAAAAGGAGCTTTCGACAAGGCAACCCTCTCTCTCCTTACCTCTTTGTAGTAGCCATGAACTGTACATCCCATCTCCTAAACAAAAGAAGGCAAATTCTCATATCATGCCAAGTGCAACAAAACAAAACTGACACACCTGTGCTTTGTAGATGTCTTACTGATTTTCATTGATGGTTCCCTCATATCTGTTAACACATTGTTGCAAGTCCTAGAAAATTTTTGACTCATGTCAGGACTCAAAGTCAGTCTACAGAAAACTTGCTTTTATTCCTCATGACTGTCAGAGGAAGAGAATTCTCTAATCATCTCTGAGACTGGATTAACCCAAGGGGAGCTCCTTGTTAGGTACCTTAGTGTCCCGCTATGCACCAAAAAGCTCTCCATTGTGACATGTGAACCACTTATTGCCCGCGTCTGCTCAAAGCTAAACAATTGGAGCGCAAAATCCTTCTCCTTTGTTGGTCGTCTCTTGCTTCTTAAGACAGTCATTGCTGGCATAACTAATTTTTGGTGCTCCTCGTTTATTCTTCCAAAATCCTATATCAAAAAAGTTGAATCATTATGCAATAAGTTTATTTGGAGTGGGTCTATTAAAGGGCATTACACAACAAAAGTGAGATGGAAAACTATTACTCTTGGAAGAAAGCTTGCGCAATGAGGCTTATTTGGCTTATCTTCTTTAGATCATGCTTGATATGGGTGTCTTGGTTCATGTCCAATATTGTGTCAACCTGAGTCTCTTTTGGACTGTAACAGAAAAACAAAAGTACTCGTGGATGGTCAACAAGTTGATTCGAATGAGAGAGATAGCTTACTCTTGGATAAAACTAAATGTAGAGAATGAAGTTACCTGCAGGTTTTGGTCAGACAATTGGAGGCCATTTGGCAACTTGAGACGTTTCATCTCCACTCCTAATAATCGTAGATTTGGCATCCCAGTTTCATCAACACTAGCATACTTGAATTTAGGTGGAAACTGCCAACTGCTTGATAAGACCAACAAGTAGATTTGTAAATGCATCTTACAATTATTACTTTGTCAGACAAGGATGATTACTACGAATGGAGACCTGATAACAAGCCCTCTGCTTTGTTTTCTGCAAGCCACATCTATAACTTGTTGAAGGACCATGGTTGTCTCGTTCCTTGGAAGAATGTAGTCTGGATCTGGAGAGGAATCCCAAAGCATTGCTTTCTTATGTGGCTATTTGTATTAAACAGGTGCCCAAAAGCAGACAAATTGTCCTCGTGGGGAATAACTACTCATCCTTCATGTCTTCTCTGCAATCAAACTTTGGAATCACAAAACCACTTGTTCTTTGACTGTAATTATGCTTGGGAAATTTAGAGGAGAGCCTCTTTGAAATACCACTCATATACTCCAGGAAACTGTGACCAGCTAATACTGCAAATGCAACACCTTCCCCAAGTTAATCTGAGGTCTAGCCTACTAATGTTGTCTCTCCAATGTGAAGTTCGCTGAAGATCACATGGCTCGAGCGGTTGAAGACAATCGAGAAAGTCGTGATCAGAAGCTTCTGAAGTTTGAATTTCAAATATGTGATAAGGATTATCAAGAAGAAATCTTATCAGCATATTCCAAGAAGAGGATTTTTAGTTGGATTCCTAAAAATTAGGAAACAGATAAAAAGAGCATTTCACCTATAAAAGAGATCTCGAAATGTAATTCAGTTTTTAGGAATTCAAGGATTGTAGCTTTAGAGATCGGCTTTTGAGATATTGCTTCTAGGTTATCGAATTGTAGAAGTAGTTTTTAGGATCAATTGTTTGCTTGAAGAATTGATCTTTAGAATTGTCTTTTGTAAAAAGGAAGTTCTTAATAAAAACGTAATTCTTTGTGGAATCAAAGCAGTGGGTTAATATAGTCCATTTTCAATTGGTATCAGAGCGGGTCACCGCATAACCTTGTTAAGTGTTTCAGGTGTTCGATCCTAGAGAACAAAATGGAAAATTCACAACAACAGCTGGTGGTAGTGGCTAAAACGCTCAAGCTAGACCCAGATAACTATGGACACTGGAAAGTCCAAATGGCACAAAACATTCAGGGAATAGACTCAGATGCGTGGCTTGCTGTTAAAGAAGGATGTGACACTCAAACCAAAACATTCAGGGACACCGCCAACGATTAGAGACGAAGATGGGACACTCAAACCAAAACCCAGAAGGCTATGGTCAGCTGAAGAAAAAGCTGAAGCAAAATGGAATTCTAAGGTCTTATCAGCTATTTTCAGTTCTCTTCACAGTAATCAGTTCAAAAGGGTACAAGGATGTACAAGTGCTAAAGAAGCATGGGGTATTCTTCAAGTCGGTTTTGAAGGGACGAGTAGTGTTAAAAGGACACGTATTGACATTCTCGCATCTCAGTTCGAAAATATGACCATGCAAGAGGAAGAAACTATTGCTGAATTCAGCAGTAAATTATCGTCTCTTGCACATGAAGATCTGATTCTAGGAAAAACATACAAAGATAAGAAATTGGTAAAGAAATTTCTAAGATGCCTTCCCTCGAAGTTTCATGGACATAGGTCAGCTCTTGAGGTATCTCAAAACTCGGATACTATCAAATTCGATCAAGTAGTAGGGATGATGCAAGCGTATGAATTGCAATTAGCTCCCAAACTGACAAACAAAGGCAAGAGTATAGCTCTAGTCATGGAAAAAGAATCAAATGAAAAGGAAGTATCTGATGACTTGGAAGAAAAAGTTGGTTTAATAGTCAAACAGTTTTTGAGAAAAGCTCAGAGAGGACAAAGAAGAGAGTATCAAACTTCTGTCAAAGTCTCATCAGACAGAGACAATCGCAAATCTGATAAGCAATGTCTTGAATGTCAAGGATACGGACACTTCAAGGCCGAATGTCCAACTGCCAAGAGAAAAATGACGATTCAATGCTATGAACACAAAGGATATGGTAACACCAAAAATGAGTGTGCCACTCGAGTGAACGGGAAGTCTGCGCTTACATCGATGAGTGAGTCAGTCTCTGAAAATGAAGATGGTAGTGATATACTGAGTCAATTTTTTTCTCGAATTGGCATTGTCAACCTCGAAGATCATAAGGAAGAAAACATAGAACAAGCAATTGAACAAACAATTGATCTAACGAGTGAATGTCAAAAGAACCCAATCAATCACAGGGATGACACTCAGCTTTTGGGCAATGTAGAAAAGGATATGGTAGAAACAGACTCTGAAGATGAACTAGACATGTTGCCTAATGATCAAATTAAATTGCTTGTCAAATCGCTGGTCGATACAAAACAAGAAAACGTGCGCTTGATAGCAGAAAAACAGTTGTTTGAAAATCAACTGGCCAAAGCTGAGAAGGAACTGACAGATACAAAGAGTAGAAATTCTGAACTTGAATGACAACTATCTGAACAGATGAAACAGATTAGAATGTTGTCCAAAGGCACCAAAGATCTTGACTATCTCCTGACAATTGGAAGAACTGACAAGGACAATCAAGGTCTTGGCTACAAAGGTGTTGCTGTCGTTGAACACAAATTTGTTCGAGCTTCAAACAGATCTGTCAACATTAGCCATGGACAGAAGGGGAGTCATGATCAATACTCAAAAGAGTCACACTCAAGATCAGGCCTCGGATGGGAGAAACAGACAAGTGCTCACCATCAATCGAGATGGAGGAGAGCAATTCGCTGCTGGTACTGCGGGAACCCATGTCACATAAGGTCTCAATGTCGCCTATGGTATCAACGGATTCAGCAAATCAGAAGACAACAAAAATTTACCTACAATGGAGAAAATAGACAACAATTGTGGGTAAAACGGGTAGATCTTTACAATAGAGTGGCCTTTACTGCTGATAGACAACTTGACGGCACAACCTCTAAAGGAACATGGTATTTTGACAGTGGTTGCTCAAAGCACATGACAGGAGAAAAAGGAACGTTACAGGGACTAGAAAATGTCAAGACTGGCAGAGTGACTTTTGGTGATGGAGCAAAAGGAAAAATTCAAGCCAAAGGTCAAACTATAAATGCTATGGATCCTAAGTTGACAGATGTGTATTTAGTCAATGGACTGAAAGCTAATCTGATTAGTATTAGTCAACTGTGTGATACTGGACTCGACGTTACATTCACAAGAAATACCTGTCAAGCCTTTGATAGTCGCGGACTGGTTCATCTAGAAGGTGTTCGAACCGTAAATGATTGCTATATGTGGGTACCAGGTACTCGGTGCATGACATCGAGATCAGAGAGTGAAACTCAGATTTGGCATCAACTTCTTGGACATATGAATTTGAAAACAATGGCTGAACTAGCTTCTAAGGAAATCATCAGAGGATTGCCTAAGCTTAAAGCAAATCATGAGTTTGTGTGTGGACCTTGTAAATCGGGAAAACAAGTGAAAACCCAACACAAGTCTGTACCAGATGTGAGGTCTAAACAGGCACTTGAACTTGTCGATATGGATCTAATGGGTTCCATTCAAGTTGAGAGTCTAGCAGGAAAAAGATATATTTTGGTGATTGTTGATGACTTCAGTCGCTACACATGGGTCAGATTCATTAGAGAGAAAAGCGATACATTTGAGAGCTTCAGGTTGTTAGCACTTCAATTGAAGAACGAACGTGAAGGCATTAAACACATTCGCAGTGATCATGGTGGCGAATTTGAAAATGACATCTTCAAGAAATTGTGTTCAGAACAAGGAATTGCGCATCAATTCTCAGCTCCGAGAACACCTCAAGAAAATGGTGTAGTAGAAAGGAAGAACAGAACTTTGCAAGAAATGGCAAGGGCGATGTTATATGGAAGCAACGTATCGAAACCGTTCTGGGCTGAAGCTGTCAACACCGCATGCTACATTATCAATAGAGTGTATGTAAGAAAAGGGACCAACAAGACATCCTATGAGCTTTGGAAAGGAAAAACACCAACAGTTCACTACTTTCATGTGTTTGGGTGTATATGTTACATACTCAATGATAAAGATCACTTGGGAAAATTTGACTCATGGAGTGATGAAGGGATTTTTCTTGATTATTCAGGATCAAGTACAGCTTTTCGTGTATACAACAAACAAACGTCTACAGTGCAAGAAACAATGAATATTGTTTTCGATGATTCATCTACGTTCCGCTTAACCCTTGATGATTTCAGTGAAACCAATCTGAACTCTGATATTGATACAGATGATCACGACGCAAACACAAGAGAATTCATGACAGCAACAACCCCACAAGTGCATAGGAATCACTCCCTTATAGATGTCATAGGAGAGATTCAGGGGGAGAAAATCACTCGTGGGAAGCAGATCAACTTTAAGCAGCTTGCTGGAAGCACAATAACAAGTTTTTGTTCCTTCATGACACAACGTCAAAGTCTTGTGGATGTAGTTGATAAAATCTGCTTCGTATCCAAGATTGAGCCTAAGACCTACAAAGAGGAAATTACTGATGATTTCTGGATTTCATCTATGCAAGAGGAACTATCAAACTTATCAAGGCTGAATGTTTGGATACTTGTTCCAAGGCCGGACAAAGTAAATGTTGTTGGAACAAAGTGGATCTTTAAAAACAAGATAGACAAATAGAGGAATGTTATCAGAAATAAGTCTCGGTTAGTTGCACAAGGCTATTAACAAGTAGAAGGAGTTGATTTTGAAGAAACCTTTGCACCAGATGCTCGACTAGAATCGATTCGGTTTTTATTTGGAATGGCATGCAAAATGGGTTTCAAGCTCTATCAGATGGATATCAAGAGTGCATTTCTGAACGGAAATCTACAAGAGGAGGTGTATGTGGAACAACCAAAAGGCTTCCAGGATTCTAAGCATCTGAATCATGTTTACAAGCTAAACAAAGCCTTGTATGGGCTCAAACAAGCACCTAGGGCATGGTATGAGAGGTTAGCAACTTTTCTGGTTGATAATTAATATGTGCGAGGCAGTGTTGACAAGACACTGTTCACTCTCAAAAGTGAAGAAGGATTCATTGTGGTGCAAATCTACGTCGATGACATTGTCTTTGGCTCAACCAGACAACAAATGGTTGACAAGTTTGTCAAGGTGATGACTCAAGAGTTCGAAATGAGTATGAACGGAGAACTTACTTATTTTTTAGGTCTTCAAGTCAAACAAACGTCCGAAGTAATATTCGTAAATCAAAGTACTTATGCAAAAAACTTGGTAAAGAAGTTCGGCATGGAAAACAGCAAGTCTGCTAAAACTCCGATGGGATCAAACGAGGAAGTTGTCAAAAGATGAGGTGGGAAAACCAGTTGACATAACGACTTACAGAAGCTTAATCGGAGGGCTGCTTTATCTCACTGCAAGTCGTCCAGACTTGAGTTTGTCGGTTGGTCTTTGTGCCAGATACCAAGCTGAAACCAAAGAGAGTCATCTTACTGCAGCCAAACGTATACTCAGGTATGTAAATGGAGCTTACAAGCTTGGCATCTTTTTTACTAAAGATACTACTGTGAGCCTTGTAGGATATTGTGACGCGGACTAGGCAGGAAGCATAGATGATCGGAAAAGTACAAGTGGAGGCTGTTTCTTTATGGGAAATAACCTTATTGCATGGTTCAGTAAGAAACAAAACTGTGTGTCACTATCTACTACAGATGCAGAATACATTGCAATGGGAAGCTGTTGTACTCAACTCCTATGGATGAAACAAATGGCTGCTGACTATGGTATGGACTCGAAACCGTTACTTGTTTTTGTGACAATCAGAGTGCTATTTGTATTGCTAAGAATCCAGTTCAACACTCTCGAACCAAACATATTGACACTCGTCATCATGTTATTCGAGAACTTGTCGAGGAGAAACTGATCAAACTTGAACATGTGGGCACTGAAAATCAATTAGCTGATTTGTTTACTAAACCACTGTGTTTCAATCGTTTCATTCAATTACGAATAGCGATTGGAGTCTGTGAATGTTAGTGAAAATACTGTTTTTTAAAAAAAAGAGGAAGTGTCTATGGAGCAAAGATTGCAAGCAGTTGAGTCTGAGAAAAGCTAGCAGACACCTGAAAAGAGGATAGACAGATATCAAGATTGATTGAGCTGATGAAAAATAGCTGCCCATCATACCGTCACAGTGAATATCAGGTTGTTTATTTATCAAGGTAAGATCAAGGAGGTCAAAGAGCTGAGGAGAGCCGTTGTATCAGTAAGCTGAGAAGTCAAGTGATGCTCTGATACAACACTGTGTCGTTAATAAAAAAAAAAGGAGGGCTAGTGACTAGCCAAAAGCTCTGACTTGTTGCATGATGAGTGCGAAGTTGATAAATAAATAAATAAAAAAAGGGACTCTCCAAAGGAAATTCCAGCTGCCTGATCGCCTTGAGTTTTTTTGATACTGTTGAAGCTGAGTGATAAAGGTATGATGGTGTGAAAGTCTAGTCATCACATCTTAAACTTGATTGCATCTCTTGCTAAGTAGGGGTGTGTGGGGTAATCTCGGACTTCAGCTAGCTGAAACAGCTTGTGTATGACACGACGAAAGTTATGAGAGGAATAAAAAAAAGAGTACATACAATGAATCTTATTTTTAGTGCTCATCATGTCAAGATTAATCTGGGTCACTCGGTTCAACGAATACGAGAAACGAATGGATTTAAACCTCAAATGTGAATCGACAGTTTGTGTGAAATCGATTCAATGAATTTATTAATTATTCGATTCGGAGGAATTGGAAAAAGGAAAAGGGGGCCGTATGTTCATTTTTTTTTGGCCCATTCAGGAGGATATAAATAGATCACTATGTCAAAGGGAAAATCAACAGTCTCAACAAACAAAATCAAATCAGCCTTCAACGAAGAGAAAAAAGAAAACCCTAGGTTTCGAAAATCTGAGATTCAAGATGGAGAATGCATCAGTAGCAAGGTTTTCACTGCGAAACATTGTAGAGTATGTGACGAACCAAGAAAGGGCGTGGTGGTTTATCAACCCAAGGGGTTGAGGCTTTCGGTGAACCCGAAAGAAATCAAGGCGACAATCAATCAAGAACGTGATGAGCTCAAAATGGCTTGGGAGTTCAATTACAAAGACGAAGCATCACATGCAAACTTCCAAAGTATAGAGGAGCAAACAGTAGAGATTCTGCAGATCTGAGTCACCGACTCCCATTCAGGAAAACAAGGTGAAGGCTAAGAGAAATCAGGACTCTTTGAGTCACGGTACTAAAAGTACCATACCCAGAGCCAAGGTATCACAGGGGAGCCTCAAGCGTCACCTTGATGATTCGGTGGTCTCAGAGAACCGCAAGTCCCGTCGCATAGCCAGAACAGGGGAGTTTTCTCACTCACAATCGATAACTCCTAAGTTCGATCAAAGAACTTTCAGCTCCGCAGACGCATACCGAAGGTACAAGCTCTATTCCTCTTCAAACGAACGGTTTATAGTGGAATGTGCGTATACATTTGATGAGCAGGAGTCGGAGTTAGTTCAACTCCTTAAGGATGTGGGTCTGTTAAGGTCATTGAAATCTGTAGTTGATTATTCTACTAACGTTCTTTTTGAGTTGTGGGCAAACATGCCTTATTTCGATCAAGAAAGTGAGTCTTGGACTGTGTATCTGAGAGGTCACAAGTACGTGATTTCACCCGAGAAGATCAATGAGGTGTTAGAGTCACCAAATGTGACGGATCGCTCCAATCCTCAAAAGCTTCAAGTTCTGTCGGAGGATATAGTTGAAACTGTCACTGAAGGAGCTATCAAGAATCTGAACAGGGTCAAAAAGGCGCATATGGGGCAGTTGTACGCATAGCTATACACATTCTGCTGTACGAATTGGCTTCCCACATCAAATGAAGGGTATGTCAGTCTACTGAGACTACAACTGGCGTATAGGATCGGAACCAGAACTCGGTTGAATATTGGCAAAGTGATATTCAGCCAAATCAAGAAGGTTGCTGCGTCTACAAGAGACTCCAAATTGAAGCTCTACCTTCCGTACCCATCTCTGCTCACTCGTCTGCTGGCAAAGAAACGTGCAGTGCATGCACCAGTTCCATCTGTCTCTGGTAACAAGACGAAAGATAGGAAACAGAAAGGAAAAGCTAAGGCGTCTGTGGAAGAAGAAACATATACATCTAAGGAGCTTCTGGAAACCATTTTGGTAATGTCTGAAGAGATCACACACTTGTGCAAGAAGGCACTCAAAGGTTAGATTTCTCATTCTGCTTGTTAGTGGTAAATTCATAGTTGTTTTTTTTTACTTGTGTGATGTTAAGCAGGGGGAGTAAAGAGTCAGGAGACGGGCCAAGAAATTTTTTATGTGTCTGATTAAGGGGGAGCACATAGAATTTAGGGGGAGCTACTGTTTAGCTCTAGATCTTTTGGCCAACCTGTGGCATTTCATTTCCTCTTGAACTTATAATGTTAATCATCAGCTTGATGAATGTCTGCACCTCTTTAGAGATGTTGTGGGAACATGGATTTATGATTGTTTCTAATTGAAGGTTATTTTGTTATTCTGGTAATTTTTATAATGTTGTTGGAAACAACAAGTAGTGTCAAGTGTTTGAAAATGCAGGTGTTTGCTTACTATCAACTCAAGTCAAAAAGGGGGAGATTGAAGTTCGCTGAAGATCACATGGCTCGAGCGGTTGAAGACAAGCAAGAAGGTCGTGATCAGAAGCTTCTGAAGTTTGAATTTTAAATATGTGATAAAGATTATCAAGAAGGAATCTTATCAGCATATTCCAAGAAGAATATTTTTAGTTGGATTCCTAAAAATTAGGAAACAGATAAAAAGAGCTCTTCACCTATAAAAGAGATCTCGAAATGTAATTCAGTTTTTAGGAATTCAAGGATTGTAGTTTTAGAGATCGACTTTTGAGTTATTGCTTCTATGTTATCGAATTGTAGAAGTAGTTTTTAGGATCGATTGTTTGCTTGAAGAATTGATCTTTAGAATTGTCTTTTGTAAAAAGGAAGTTCTTAATAAAAACGTAATTCTTTGTGGAATCAAAGCTGTTGGTTAATATAGTTAATTTTCACAATGCACGATCTATTTCTTGTGGGGCAAGGAAATCAACGCCTTCACCACTCTCTGTTCCGAAACGAGACTACAATTCTAAAGCTCATTGACTCCACCATCTGGAATCGGATCTCCTCCTTTAGAGACTTAAATCCCCGTCAAGCTTCACTCATGATGCACATTTGGCTCTCTTCACCTCAGTAGGCGCTTCGCTTTCCGAAGAATCTCAATCGTCACCTCCACTCTCAACAATGCTCACGACTTGAAGACTACACCAAACAAACTGATGACCATTATTGTTGGTTCAGTTATGTTCCTTTATGTGGTTTTTGGTCCTTGGACTGTTAATTCTGTCGAAAGATTGTAAACGTTTTATTTTAATTTAAAAGAATGCCGTTCTCAAAAAAAAAAAAGAATAACAACTTATATATAGAATTAAAGTAAATATATAAGTTAATTGTTGCATCCTAAAAAATTTACACAACAAAATTTGTGATATTTTAGCATTAATGAATATATCACCATTTTACTACAAATACTTTCTATTTATTTTTTAAAAATTTCGATAGGCTTGTATAATTTCGTTTACAAGTCTATAAAACTAAAATGTAGATCGATTGTTTGATAATTTACCGACAACTTCTGAAATTAACCGTATAGAGTAGCTTATTTTTTCATAAACCTTCTACATTTGAGAAATAATAGTTAAAAATGAATTTTGAATACTTTTTTGGAATATATGTGCAAGTTGTTGGTAGGATAGATTATAACTCGTGATGATCTATAAGATTTTCCACCGTTTAGTCCTAGTTTTGTACAGTAGTAGACCAATATAAGGATGTCTCAAAAATGAATCTGAGAATCTGAACTGCGTGAAGGTACAGAAAAAAAACCTATCGAGAGGCGAAACCGCGACAAAAAAATGTGGCAGACAAATACAAGAGAACATAATCCACAACTTTCAGAAAATGGCGTAATCGGCGACAACCGACTTGTTTGACACCTCAACTGAATCCAAAGAGAAAATCAGACTTTGATCAGGTTATATGTCTGCAGGCAAGGAGACACAACGAAACCGGATAAGCAATTACCAAGAGATCTTGTCCACAACAACTTAATCCAAAACTAGATCTGAACCAAAACCCCTTAACAGACCGGATCTAACCACCACAACTAAATCTAAAAGCAAGTCTCACCCCAACTGTTAACTTAGAAGTCAAGAAAGAAGAACACTTGTGAGACAAACTAGTTAACTTGCAAAACAAGTAACCTGGTCCCCACACGTGACAAGAAAGGGCGCGCCTCTTCGGGATGAGAGGAGTGCCAGCGCCCTGCGCTCCTCGGGAAGAGTGGACGACTTCCTCCTTCTTTCCTCTTATAGAATCAGTTGTATTTTAGTGTTTTGACTCTATTAGATGTATATAGTCTATATATATGTGTGTAATAAGCTTAACGGTAAAGTTAAAAAAAAACATCTTCTTCTTCACATTATACATCTCTCTAATCTTTCTCACTGGGAACTCTCTTACTCACTCTTCCAAGATTTACACCAACCACCATAGAACTCATCGGGAATAAGAGGATGGACTTACAGGTTGAACCTTGAAGCTTCCTTTCACAGCACCGTGGTGGCCGCCAGAGTGGAAGAAGCCGATCTCAATCTTCCTTTGCTCGCGAGTCGCTTTCTCTCTCTATCTATTAACGAGTTTGTTGCACCAACTTCATATATCACTCGGATAACACTTGTGAGCTTTATAAAATATCATGTTTTTACGATCATATCCAGTCGAAAACCATTTGGAATACGATGTTTTGAACTTCAATACTCTATGAATATTAACAAAATATACTTTATACAAAAACAACAATCATTTTATGGTTTATATCCAGTGAAAATTTACCGTGGCTATAAAAAGTTGCGAAATCAGCCACCATATTTTAGCAAATAGGCATGAATTTTCAAAAGAAATAAAAAAGCAACGATTAACTATGATTTAGCCCACAACAATCGTATAACAACAGTGTAACAACTATTTTATTACTATAGCTAAACTGTAGTCAGTGCCGGCATAATAATATTGTGGGTCCCTGAGCAATTTTTTTTTTAAAGTCTTTTATATAGTTATTTATATATTTTGGGTCTTTTTTAAAAAAAAATTGGTGTTTTAATTATACAATTAAAATTTTTTAGGCTATTTTAAATGTTTTAAAAACAATTGGATCTTTTAGAATAAAAAATGTTGGTGGGCCCTAGGAGGTTTTGCACTGAATGCCCGCCTCTTGCACTCAGTGTGCTATACGTCGTTGCCGGCTAATTTGTAGTTAATTGTTGTTTTGACTATTTGTTAAAATTGGTGGCTTAGTTCCTTACAGTAATTGCGATTGAGTATTTGTAATCGAGTATTTGCGATTGTCAGTAGAAATATATACAATTATAGTTTATGCTCTCCTTCAAGAAAGCAAAATATAGTAATTGTACAACATCCTTTTTATTATATTTAGAGAAGGGTAAGATAAAGAATCATGACACAACATCAAAGAACAAACAACAGTTAGATTATATAAGGTATAGTCAGCATATAGTTGTTGTCGATGTAATTAAAACGTTATAATTTTTCTAACCCGTAAAAGATACGTATTCAAAGAAGCTAAATAACAGGATGATGTCAAGGAAAAAAAACTAATCGAGTAGCTTCTTTACACACAATTTAATTCAAAAATTTACACATATCATTGAATAATTAGGAAGTCAAACGAGAATTGAGCTCACCAATAAGTGACTATAATCGATCACAATCTATGATACTTCCCAACTTTGAAGCAATATTGAACAGAATTTATATCTCTTGATGATGGAAGAAGTGAAGTCTATATACATTTTTCAAAGTGTTGAGAACAAAATAAGAGTCTCAAAAGATCCTAAAATTCATGATCAAGGGATATATATACTTGGGGTTTAGATATCTATTTGCTACTTTTAGGATGAAAATTAATTTTGCTATAATGGTCAGAGGCCATTTGATGCAAATTGCCTTAGTCAGATTTAGCCTTAAGGCTTTTGCTCTACATGAAGAGGTATTTACTGAAAATGCGCATATAGTTGTAGTCATGAATTATAATCCCGATAGAAATTAATTTCTTTACTAATTATCATTTATATTATTCATAGCTAAATTTAAGTAGTTTATTATATGAAAAGTTGGCCTTTGTGTTCATGGATTAGCTTATTGAATTTGTACACATAACTTACACGTACATTTAAACATATATATACATACATCTATTTATTTATTTGATTATATGAGACAACTAGTTTAAATAAAATCCTGTAAAAAAAGATTGTAGATAGATGGACCTTCCTCGTATATGAATGTATTTACGAATCACATTATTAATGTTTCAATCGAAAACAGAATCATTAATGCATAAAAGATACTCCGAGGTTGATCCCTACAATATAACAAATAAAGTAATACTAAGAAAGAGTTTGATTGTTTGTTTAGATTTGATCATAATAATAGAAGGCACTCGAAGGAGACATGACAGCGGAACTAAGAAAGAGGCTTGCCAGTTTCGCTTCAATGGCTCACTTAATTTTGGTCTTTTGGTTAGCTTCAATAGTCACTTTTATAAATTTAAATTTGTTCATCGTCTTATCGAATGACCAAGAGGCGTACACACAAATAATGAATTTGTATAGTTAATATTCATTTCATTGGTGTTAATATTTGAGGATTCTTGATTCATTTGGAGAGGCAGATTCTTTTTAAAGCCCAATTAAAAGCTTAGTGGACTAGTCTAATTATACTATTAGATCACTAACCAATAAGATACAGTTTTGACTTTATATTTGGGAGATGATTAAATTAGATTCTAGTAATTGTCGTTATAAGAGACATACAAGTTAAGGAGGTGTCTTGTCACTAATTCTATTAGTTTTGATAATCAGGAAATGAAAAATTCAAGGACGTAAAAGGTACGGTGTGCATGAAACCAAACCCAATAGTGATGCATTTAAGATTTGACTCATCTTTATTGAACGTCAAAAATATATGTTAGAAGGGTTTACGTATTAACTAGTCTTCATGTTGACCATAACAAAATTAGAACAAATTAAGAAAATTTTACTACTGTTTTCAGAATCAATAATCCAATATTTATCAGTAAAATTTATTTAAATCTAAAGCATAATACTACGTCATTAGATATATAAAGAACAAAAAAATGATGTCTCTTAGTTCAAATATAAAGAACAAAAAAATGACAATGGAACCTCCAACTCTTCACATTATCTTACATATAACATAACCACTGCACTAAAAGGCATAACAATTTTTGATGCCCTTAAATGGTTCGCATTGTTGGCGCCTAAAGTTTTTGCTCTCGTGCTTTAGCCAAGATTAATTATTAATTAAAAAAAACTAGTACTACATTGTTTAATTTCAACTATGTTTATAAGTAAGAAAAAAATATTCTTTCTATAAAAATAAACATGCATTTTTACACGAATTTGACTCTAAATAACTGCATTACTCCGCTAAATTTTAAACTATATATAGAATCTTTTCTATTTATTATATTATATATACCAAAATACAAAGAAAATTACAAATGCTAAATCTAAATGTTAATAGTTTCACGCATAATGGTGTGTGATCTACGCCCAATGGGTGGGTATACAGTACACTATGAAATTCATTGTACCTATTTTATAGTGATAAAGTATTTGATCAAACGTTTCGGCTTCCTTTTGTTTTTTGGTAATTAACCATTTTTTGGAACACGGTAATCAACTATTTTAAAAAGATTTAAGTCAAATGTAAAAAAATAGGTGGTTCAATTGGATTGGTTTGTTTCTGATTTAATTAGGTATAAGGTGATAGATTCAAATCTTATTCTACTCTTAATTAAAGAATTTAGATTATAAATCAAATTTTATCATCAATTCAATAGTTAGTTATTGACAAGAAAAAAATCTTAATCCAAATATCCTCACATTTAATAGAAAACAGTTATTCTTACGAATCTTGCATGGTGCTAGAAAATCTAATTACTTCCAATGATCGGTGTGCCTCAAGAACACAAAAAAATAAATATTTTTGCAATAATTACACATTAGTAAGTTAAAATTTCCAAGCAGAATAAAAAAGTCAAAATATGGGAAATTGTAACATGTTAAAATCAAGATTTAACGTAAATGAAAAGAATTGAAACAAGAATATCTACTTCGGTACTTGAATTATAAGTTTTGACTGTCTTTCTCAACGTGTATAATTAAATGATTATTATGTACAACCAGTAGTGAAGATTGCCCATCAATGAACTACTAGGTAGTTAAACATAAACCAAGAGTTCTATAATAAACAATTTTATGGGTTAAGGCCCAATTTCAAAGCCCACATAAACACTATAGGGTTAGGATTTAGTTGATATATGCAGTTTGATTATATTTTAAATTAGAGTTTAGCATGTTTGGATGATTTCTAAGTTGCAAAATTGAGATTTTATGAGAATCCACCGGAGAGAAACCTCTCTCTAGAAGAGAAAATATATAATATTTTGAGGTTTCTGTTGAAATTAGAACATTAATGATGGTTTGTCTTTCAAATATATTTTCCAACATTACGTGGAGTCCTCTATT
>JAKUCM010003070.1:0-34632 GCA_023374145.1 Lepidium sativum
ATATTTTTGATAAAATTAAGGGTGATTTACTCAAATACTATAGAATTATAGGGTCATGACTTAAATGGTATACAATTATCCATAATTACTTAAATATTCTTATTTTTAAAAAATTGTCACTATACCTTTTTCTGATGTATAAACAAAAACGTAATAACAAAAATGGCACTAATGAATCCTGCCACAACCAAAAATAACCAAGCTTCGCCCACAGTGTGACAGACTTTGGTGGACCTTTCTTCTCTTACAAAGCTCAGCCAAGATTCGCCAAATTGTGGCATACTTTGGCGGATCCTTTCTTTTCTTACGAAGTTCAGCCAAGATATGCCAAACTGTAGCAGATCTTGGCTGAGCTTTCCTCTTACGAAGCTCAGCCAAGATCCGCTACAGTTTGCTGGATGTTGGCTGAGCTTGTTTTTGAGCTTCCTTCGAGCAGACCTTACAGAGCTCAACCAAGATCTGCCAAACTGTGGCAGAGTTTGGTGGATCTTGGTTTTGTCATCTTTCATTTAACCTAGTTTGTATAGAATGACAAATTTATCCTTTAATTATTGCATCACCTACCTATTACATCTTTGTAAGCTCAACAAATATCACCATTGTTGCTCTGCATGATTCATTATCTTATTTTTTTGGGTTATTGTCCTGGTTTTGAGCTTATAAATCAAATTATTTTAGTTTGTGGAGTTGGAAATTTGACCAAAATCATTGGTTATTTGTAGTACATACTTCTCATGGTTGTAAAATCATTGAATTGAGTGAAGATATGTGTTATGATGAGTTTGTGAGGATGGTTCATGAAGATTTCGATCTAAATCAACAAATCTTCAAGGTAAAACTGAGTTACATATAAAAAAAAACTCATGCACGCACTACCACAAGATACACCTCCTATCTTCGTGATCAACAAAAGACAATTGTGTGGGTATGTGCGATAATTTTGGAAAGAGTCAATTCGTCTTTGTGTGGAGATTTCAAGGAGATCTCATGTTCGGCTGGAAGAAATTGAACGATTTGATTCATCGAGTGGTAGAGTTAGGCAGACTCTCAAACAAGAAGAGAAAAACACATAAACTACGATGAAGAAGCAGAATTGAGATTCGACTACTACGATGATGTAGATGGTGCAAGCTCCCATGATGAAGACTTCATAAGTGTTCAGAAAAAGTGCAATAAGACGGTAGAAAGACTCTTCCTCACAAGAAAAGAAAAGACTCGAAATTTAATGATGAGTACTTAGACATCGAAATGAGGTCACTTCAATTAGGTGTTGGACAAATATATGCCACAAAAGAGGATCTTGAGTCAAGGTTGAAGGCAATTTCTGTTTTACATACCTTTGACTTCGATGTCGTATCATCGACAAGAATGTTACTGGTTGTTAGATTTTGGGTACCAAACTGCAC
Source organism: Lepidium sativum (assembly GCA_023374145.1). Lineage (NCBI taxonomy): Eukaryota > Viridiplantae > Streptophyta > Magnoliopsida > Brassicales > Brassicaceae > Lepidium > Lepidium sativum. The sequence goes on from JAKUCM010003070.1 coordinate 1,407, forward strand.
ATGGAGAGTCCGGGCTTCAGGCCACGATACTGAAAGTCCTTCTTTCTATATCCGAGTATATTGTAGAGAGCACAGTTTCTCAGTTACGGAGAGGTCATCTTGGGCACGTCAAGCAATGCCCGATATTCTTGGTCGTTTATAATTGGATATTGTTAGTGGTGTTGGGTCTTCTGTTCTTCCCGCTCATGTTGTTCAGTCACTGAACAAAAGTTTTGGTTTGAAGGTACATATATGTGGATAATAATGGCTAATACACTTTGGTAGATCTTGTAGATTTAAGCTCAACCAAAGATAACCAAGGTCCGCCAGAGTGTAGCTGACTTTGGCCAACCTCAGCCACACCCTGGCGGAACTTGGCTGAGTTTCGTAAAATATGTGGCTGAGTTTGGTGGATCTTGACTTTCTTCTTACGAACCTTACGAAGATTATCCAATTTCTGCGAGAGTATGGTTGGTGTTGGCCAACGTCTGCTACACTTTGGCTGAGCTTCGTAAGAAGAAAGCTCAACCAATATCCGCCAAAGTGTGGCTGAGTTTGGCGGATCTTGGTTGAACTTTCTTCTTACATACTTTAGTTGAGTTTTATCTTTTCCTTTCTTTGTTACCCCTGTCCAGATCATGTACTGGGAGGCGCATCGTACTTTAATAGAATCTCAAGCTTTAGTTACATGGGGTACTTGAGAGAATAGTTTTGAAGTAGATGAATATGATAGGCTAAGATCAGCCAAGCTCAACCATGATCAGCCATGATAAACCAATATAAACCATAACTAACAGAGTCTATCAGTACTTGATGCGGTACGAGTGAGGTAGAAAGAACGTAGATTTTAGCGGTCTCTAGTTGTAAATCGATCTCCATGGCTAACCAATGGATATTGTTGATGTTATGACATACATACAAGGTGTCCACATCTCGATACCACTGCTTATACGTAGGAAACCATACAAGAGCTTTACCGGCATACATTTCCCACATAAATTCTTTGAACATATACTTTTACGGGTTTGACGTGAAGAACTTGTACTTCGAGCACTAGTAGACACATAATAAAGGGTCAATGAACGCTATTCGATCACTCTTGTACAGAGTTGGAGTCTGCATATGTCTTATACGAAATATATTTATAGCGCTACTCATATGCTGCAAAACAAATGTAAATCATAAGCACCACCGAAGTATGCCAAAGTCAGCCAAAGTCAGCCAAATGTAACTAAGGAACTTACCAAATCTGTTAACCATCTATAGTAGTCTTGTGGCCACATACGTCTAGGCATCAACAACTGGCAGTAGAACTCAGCTAAAGGACCGATGTCATCCACCGAGTTATCCCTATAAGTGTCGGTGGTAAGAAAACACCAAACACAAAAATAGTACAATAAATGAGTCATATAAGGGACTTATAATTCACGTCTAACTAGATTACGCAGCCGCTTCAATTTGGACTTATATTCTCGTCCTAATGGATCGTATAATGTATGTGATATGTCGTCCATGACGCGCCTAACTACATATCTTCCTTTGAATGGTGATTTCTAAATTTTACAAAAAACCGAAGTTAAATATCAACCAAAATCAGCCAAAGTCAACCAAGGTCAACCAAGATCAACCAAAGTCAAACAAACTACCTAGTTCACAGCGAGAGTACGTTGTCTTAATGCCCTGGGCAGAACATCCTCCATTTATATCAAATCCTTGCCTTGAGTGATTGCTTTGTTCAGAATTTGACATTCGTCTTCACCTTGCATTGTTTTCTCTTGCGTTGAACCCAAATCCAAAGTAGGACTTTGCGAAGTTTGCAATTGACTACTAACCTCAGGGTTTCTTACAATTTTCAACGCTAGGGACAAAGGGTTAGACGTTTTCAGCTCCTCAAACATCCATTCCTTCTGCAAGTAAAAGGGAAACAATGTAAGGACAACACAATTCACGAAAGTACTACCAACTTTAAGAATAATTAAACAACCTATTGATTGTGAGGAAGCCGTAAGGCTGGGGAAAAAGTGTGTGACGATTGTTTCTCCTCATAATTATGTTCCTTCTACAAAACAGAAGATGTAACTATACGTTAAAAAATATAAGCCAAACTTAGTTAGCCTAAACTAAACGTTATAAAACATTAGCCAATGTCAGCTAACATCAGCCAAAGTCAGTGTCGCTAATAAAACATTAACAAAATTACGCCAATGTCAGCCAAGCTTAAACCACACATTGTAAAATATTAGCCAAAGTCAGTCAAACTAAACCACACGTAAGTAAATCAAATTAATAATCATATTTCACGTACCTGTACATTGTCATATGATGGGGAAGGTTGTGATGTTTGCTGCTCCTTAGATATCCTTTCTTTCTGGAAAGAAAACGTGATAGAGTTAGAACAACTCGATTAGCTCATACATAGTTACATTATTAATGTCAGCCAAAGTCAGCCTAGCTAATAAAACATTAGCCAGAGTCAGCCAAAGTCAGCCTAGCTAATAAAACATTAGCCAAAGTCAGCCAAGCTAAACCACACGTTGTAAAACATTAGCCAAAGTCAGTCAAGCTAAACCACACGTATGTAAATCAAATTAATAGTCATATCTCACGTACATGTACATTGTCAGATGATGGGGAAGGTTGTGACGATTTTTGCTCCTTACATATCCTTTTCTTATGGAAAGAAAACATGATAGAGTTAGTACAACTCTATTAGCTCATACATAATTACATTATTAATGTCTTTTAGCGCTCATACACATAGTAAGAACATGGTGTGGTTCTTGATTATTGTGTATAATATACATCAACAAAGTTAACCAAACTCTGCCACAAAGTTTACAGAGAACATGATGTGGTTCTTGATTATTTTGTATATTATACATACATAATTGAGTCCTCGAAACTTAGTCCCTCTCATAATTAAGTACACTTTTATGTACCATTTTTTGAGAACCTGAGGCTTCACTTTCAGGAGTCTGACTTTCATTCACATGAGACTTCGTAGGCTCTTCCAATGTCATCACCAGCTCTGGTGGTCTTGACTGTATCAGCTTAACGAGGCGTTCATTGATCAAGTTCTGTTGTGACATGGTTTCCTCAAGCCTATGAAGCCGCTCATTCATCACCGCTTGATCTACTCTTTGCTCATCCAGACTTGCAAGCCGTTCTGACGTGTTTACTTGATCAAATCTCATCATGTTAAAAGCCTGCTTCATGGACTGAAGGATGTCTCGCATAATCTTCTTTGATTTCCCTTCTTCTTTGGCCTCAAATTCTTTCTTCTATTTACTCTCCAATCTTTCCTTTTCATTTTCTTTGGTCACCTTCTGAAATTCTGCCGAAGTCATATCGGAATCCTTTGCCCTTGGCTTATCCTTTGCCTTTGGACTATCATGAGACTTCTTTTTTTCTTTTGGCGTATCTTTTGACAAAGCGGAATCGTGAGCCTTCTTTTAACTAGTAGAATTCTTTTTCTCAGCCACCTTCTTAGCACTCTTTACCTTCTTAGAACTTTTGAGCTCACTTTTTAACTCATCGACCTTCCTTTTTGTAGAGGCCAGGATAGCTCAAATGTCTCATCTAATGCACCATCTAGAATGTCTCTGATCATTTGGTCAACTTTGGGATCTCGATATTTAGTAGGCCACTCAGGGTATATGTCATCGTAAGGATTTTGAATGAGGTGCACCACATTCACCTAGAAAATCAGCCAGCCAAAGTTAACCAATCTCAAATTCATGTTACAAATAACTAGCCAAAATACATCTACAAAGTCAGCCAAACTAAAGCAAACGTTAAACATTAGCCAAAAACATCCACCAAAGTCAGCCAAAGTCAACCAAACTAATACAGATGTTACAAAAAACATTAGCCAAAATACATCTGCCAAATTCAGCCAAACCGAAACAGACATTATAAAACATTTGCCAAAATACTACAAAGTCAGCCAAACTAAAACAGACGTTAAATCAAAGCCACTCAATGAATTAAGCTTACATTATCGTTGTCAGACGTCATCTTATTAGAGTCGAAGATATCCTCAATATTTATATGACGGCAACAACGCGTAGTCCATCACAAAAGTGGAATCAGGCCAGATACTTTACATCCACACATTAGATATGTGGGATAAACTCGTATTCCCATATAAGAAGCACATGCACAAAGCCATGCACACTCAACCTTGTCATTGCCGTGAGGCACCAGAGATCGACTTCAAGAGGGACTGAAATACTACTCTCCCGTAAGGATGCCTCTCAAATCTATCCGGATCTATCACCAATTTAGCATAGAAAACTGGGATTCTACTATTCTTGTGCAGACCAAATATTACACAATATAACACCACCAGCAACCCCACCATCTTCCTCTTGGCAAAAGACCAATCCTTACATCCCTTTAATGCCCTTTCAAGCTCTGCCCATGTTGGACCATCACTGTGGTCTAAACCCGTGTCAGCCCACAACTCTCATGAAACTAAGTTTGCATCATTAGTGTCAGGCAACCCACAGTTCATATGCGTGATGTGGTAAAACTCATGCAGAGAAAATCTCACTGGCCGACCATCGGCCAACATCCACACCTTATTCACATTAGGTGTGTGAAGCATATTATTAAACATGTGTACAACATGTTTCATGCTCCATGGGAACCTTGTACCGCCAAACTGCAGTATAATCTCAAGTTGAGAATTCTTCTCTATCTCATCGTAAGCATCACTGCCAATAAGACCCCTCAACTCCATTATCTTCCTCAAATTGCAGTAGTGGCTGATGGATCGAGTCCATAATGGGATTTTTCTTAATTCAACAGCCCTCACAGGGTAGTTCTCGTTATCACCCATATATGTGAAAAATAAACAAGAAAATCGTTTAAAATAGCCTACCAAATTCTGCCAAAAAAACCAAAGCCTACCACACTAGATCATTAATCAACCAAAATCTACCAAAGTCAGCCAATGTTTTCCAAAGTCTGCCAAAGTCTACCAAAGTCTGCTAGACTATGAATCAAAGTCCACCAGACAAAATAAAGTCTGCTAGAGTATTGCAGACTATGAACCAGAGTCTGCCAAAAAAAAACAAAGTCGACGACACTATAAACTCAGTCAACCAAAGTCTACAAGGAAGGTTATATGGACGCTACAAAAGATGAAGGAGACAAAGTAAAAAACCTAACAAAATTAAAACTTTCGAAAATTTCTATGAACCTAGAAAAAAATAATACAAAATTTAGTTCGAAGTCGGAGATTTGAGCTTTCAAAATCCATAAACATATGCTACATTATCTTTCAAACGGACGATGAAGATGACGAAGACGAAGAAACGAGAGAAAATGTGGAATTTAAGATAAAAAATCTCAAAAGGAGAAGACAAAGGAGACGAAGGAGACGAAGGAGACGAAGAAGATGAAAAGATGAAGAAGATAAAGACGATGGAGATGAAAGACAAAGTATAAGTTGAGAAAGACGATAGAATTCGAAAAAGAAGACGAATTGTAACTATTTAACTTTTGTTTTTCTTAAGTGGCACTTTAGTAAATCTGAAGAAAAGTCGTGTCTTTCATGACATTTTCCACATTTTTCCCCAAGTTTTTGAAAACTATTTAAGTAATTACCATATAATTGTAGACTATTTCAGTCATTTTTTCTAAAATTAATGCTAGTTTTCTACGAATATAAAGTAGGTGTGGCCTTTCGGTCCGAACAAAATGATTCGGTTGATTCTGTTTACAAAAATTAATTTCAAACTAAACCAAAAATTATTTCAATTCGATTCAGTTATTTTTCAGTTTGGATATTTCGGTTTAGTTATTCAGTTTATTCAAATAATTTCGGTTTATTCGGGGTTTTTAGTTTTTTTTGTTGTTTTTTGTTTTTTTGGTTAAAAGCATATAAAATCTGATTTAAAAATATATCTCTAGTTTATTTTTAATCATTCGGTTATGAGGTAACAAAACCGACTGAATCGATAATCGTATTAGTAAAAGAATTTTCAATCGATTTTTGTGATAAAACTAAAATTAAACCAAAAACTAAAAATTTTGGTCTGACCAGTTCGGTTTAATTCAATTAATTCCAAAAGGCCCCGCTCTAAAAGAAAGTATAAACATTATAAAAAAAACATTACCAATAACAAGGGAACCAGAAACACGAGATATACAAGTATTGATTTTACATACTAAACAAAAAAGGAAGGTGACATGGGATAATCAACTACTACTAGCCGACTAACGTAGCCAAAACGATAAGGTCATGGGGTGAAAATATGGCGAAGGAAGTGCATCTCGATTCTTTGTTCTACGTCACATTTTTTAGATTTTTTTGATAAAAACATTTTTTAGATTTTCTTTGATAAAAACATTTTAAAAAAAAAATTCAATAATTTTTTTTTTATTTTTTTCCAACTTAACTCAATTTAAATAAAAACAAATAAGATAATTAATGTTGAGATATATAATTGACAAGGAACTAATTTCTAAAAAGCCTTCTAATATTACGAGTCCAGAAATCTAATTTGTAGTTTAACACTCTAGGGATCAAAGAAAGATCGAAGTGAAGGAATATACAACGGAGACACACGAGCTCTTCGAGGAAAGGAGAAAAGGCAGGCCAGCTATCTGGATCAGCTACCATGTTTATGATATCTGCACAGTCTACGACAAACTCGGCTTCAGAGATATGGATGGAGAGGAGAGAAGACATCACCCATAACAAATCATTAATCTCAGAATACAGAGTTGAAAGGCTATGGCGGGTACCTCGCGCTCCTAAACATGCACCTCCAAGACCGTCAAGAAAATAATACCAACCTAAACTCGAGAAGTACTTAAAGTCTTTCCAAGACCCATCCATGAAACACTTGTAACCCAAAAAATATGTTAAACCCACCATCAATCGAAAAAGCATATTATTCTCCACACAGGAGCTCTGAGAATGCTCTAATGATTTTGACAATTTTAACAATATCTAACCTTACGTTTGTCGTAAACCATGCTTATGCCTCCTCTTCCGCATGTTTGACAATTTCCCGTGGGTCTCTATCGATATTTAAAAAGACCTTCTTGTTATGCGCCTTCCAAATAAACCATAAAAGCCAAGGACAACTACTTTTATCCACAGAAGAAGGGAGTCTCCAAAACAGGAATCCATGTTAGAGAAGAACGACGATCCCATAAAAACATCCACAGCAGATGGAATCTAAGATAAGGCCCAAATTTGAACTGCAATAGGGCATTCAAACAAAATATGGTTAATTGTCTCATCCTTGGTACCACAACAATTACACGACTGGGAACAATTAGTGCCTCGACGGACCAAATTAGCCCAAACTACCACATGCCCGAAATAGCATGCCATATAAAATGGCGAATCTTTAGAGGAAATTTTTCGTGCCAAACCTGGCTCCGAAGAACCGCCAAAGTCAGACCAAAACTCCTACAGGCGGAGTTAGAGAGATTGCGCTCCGCCCAATAACCAGGTTAAACTGAATATCGCCCAAATTTGCTAAAGTGTCAACCAACCCAGTCATCCCGGGGACACCATGGGGGTTGAATTCCTATTAAGATTAAATAGGTGATTAACAAAAATAGAACGCCAACTCCGAGATTAGGAATCAATAAGGTGATCTACAATCAAGTTTGGGTAAAATGAAGAACGAGGCCTTGCCCCAGGCCTTAGGATAGAATCAGGAATCCAAGGATCATACTAGACCCAAATAGATGACCCATTCCCGACTCTCATAATCAGACATTTCCAAACCAAATCTCTTGCTCAAAATAATACTACTCCAACCATACAAAGGAGTATAAACCTTACGAGGCTCCAAAGGACTTGAATCCTGAAAATATCTTCCCCAAGAACTCTTGAGAACAGTGAGTCAAGAAAATCAAGTAATCTCCACAACTACTTAGCCAAAAGGACCATATTTAACTCCTTAATAGCCCAAAAACCCAAACTTCCTTCTTGTTTACCACAACAAAGTTTGTCCTATTTCGACCAATGAAAACCTTTAGAGCTCTCAGAATTCTTCGACCAAAAATCTGACATTGTAGAAATAATCTTCGAGGTTCATACCTTGGGAAGACGATAACATGACATGACATATAACAACAATGCAGTCAATACATATTTAATAAGAATCTCCTTCCCCCCTTAGGATAGGAACTTAGACGACCAAAAACTAATTATGGCAGTAATTTTATCTTTGAAAAAACAATAACCTTGGACTATGAGGTTGGCCGTTCATCATAACTGAATACCGAACATATATAGTGCAATGCCTTACACAAGACACCCAATGACGATGAAAACCAAGTTTAAGAAGAATCTGCTCAAGGAAATCCCACTCAACCCTATTATTAATATTTGCTTATATCCGTATTAACAACCATATATTTACCCTTAATGGCCTTATTTGTCCTTAGAGCATGAAATATTTCCTGAGCTATCACGATGTTATCTGAAATTAAACGGCCCGAAACAAATGCAGAGTGAGTTTTGAAAATTAACCAAGGAAAAAAGTGTGTCAAACATAGATAAGAAAAACCTTAGAATAATCTTGTAAACCACATTACATAGACTAATGGATCGAAACTCGGAAATCTGAGTAGGTCTATTAACCTGTAGGACTAAACATATATTTGTGAGGTTCAAATCAAACTCACTAGCCACAAGAAACCTATTGACCAATTTAAAAACATCGGCCTTGACAACATACCAGGAGCTCTGAAAATAAAGCAAACATAGCGTCACGACTGAGAGCTTTACCAGGGTCCATAAGAAGTAGGGTGTGTCAAACTTCCTCCTCAGTGACAGGTAATAACAAAGAGCGATTCCACTCCTTTGTTACCCTAGGCATTATACCATCCAAAATATAATTTAAAAAAGCGAACACAACAAAAGAGAATAGATTCTTAAAGTAACGAACAACCTCGACAGCAATATCAGCCTCCTTAGAAACCCAAATGCATGTCGGATCAATCTAATCATGAATTCTATTAATAGCCTGATGCTATTTAGTTTGAGCATGGAAGAAACAAGGATTATGGTCCCCTTCCCTTAACCATATATTAATACTCTTTTGTTTCCAATACAATTCCTCGTCCATATAAGTTGCTTGAAGATTATCAGATGCTTCCCTAGTATCCTTTGTAGAACACGAATTATCACTCTTTAAACCAATTTAGAATAGCCTTCCTAGAGGTACATGTATCTTCCTCCAACGAGAAATTTCTGGCCGACAATTAGCAATCTTGTATGTCATCCTATTAACCCTCATATTAGAATATTGAGACCACTCCTTAGCAATTGTAGCAGTAAAACCTAGTTTACCTAACTAAAGTTTATCAATCTGAAAACTTGAACGACGCTTCAAGACTCTATATGAACTTTCAACTAAGATAGGGCGATGATCTGAGCCAATCATTTCCAAACAACGAGTAACCAATTTTTGGTATAATGCATGCTACACTGAGTTACCAAAAGCCTTGTCCAACTTACACCGAAAAATACCAGGTTGACGCACATGCTGCCAATACGAAGAATTACCTAGACAAGGAAATTCCACTATCCCAGTAATGTGGAACATATCATTAAATGGTGCAAAAGAGGAAACACTTCATAACCGACCCCATACTTCTTATGATTACCAGACAATTCATTAAAATCACTAGCCATAACCCATGCCTCTGATCAAGTTAAACCAAACCTAATTAAGCATTCCCAAACATTCCCTTGATAATGTTGGACTGGATCCCCGTAAATAAAAGAAATGAAGCATTTTTGGCCTCTTTATTGTAAAGAAAAATCAATAGTATTCTTATATTTATGATGGACAGAAATATCATAAGAAGTAGAATATATCATAGCCAAACCACCACTTACACCTTTCGGATCAACAATAACCAAGTTATTAAAACCTAAATTCTTTATTAAATTCTCCAAATACATATTACTTAAGAAAATTAAATCTGGCTTATTACATCAAACTATATCCCTAACAATATCAACATAAAATCAAGCAGCTGGAGAAACGCCTTCTCCATCACCTGAAACCACACTCTTGGACCCACGCTAACCTTTATCTACTATACGCTTAGGAGACAATAAAAATTGGATGTTCCGCTTCTTAGAATTAGCACCACGTAACGTGACCATGTTCTTCACTGTTTTCTTACCTGAAGCACGACTCCACCTAGTTACTAAAGGATCAGACTCCACCGAGTTAGTTGAAGCAATTACTTGCTCACCATTTCGAACTCCATCTTTTCACCAGACTTCCAATCAAATTTTGATGTATCAATAGCACCACCAACAGTCCCAACAGACTCAGCTTGAACAAAACCCACAGGCGCAGCCCCAACAGATTTAGTTCAAACCAAGATCTCAGCATCATCCAGCTTATCCCCAACAGCTGAAGTAACCACACCCTTAGTGTTGGCCGGAAATAAAACTTTCCTCGCCTGAGTCCCTGATGTTACCAAACCTGGAGGTAAACAATCAGAATCCGTTACATCATCAGTAGCTACTTCCTTCCCTTTGTCTACACCCTGACTTTGAACATGAGAAACCCCAACATCTTTACGAGAATAAACAATAATCCCACTTGGTCTTAGAGACTCATAAGGACGACGAGGAAAAGGCCTTGTAACCATGCGAGAACGACTCCTAACAACTTGAAAACCAGCATCCTCCTTTCGATGAGATCTATACTCACCAAGCTGATTAATACTGTCACCAGCCGTTGCACCCTTGCAACTTTGAGAATTGTCGACATTGACACCTCTCACAGCTTCATTAATAGGTTGAGGAACCGCTGGCTCTGCCAAAGGGCACCTAGAAGCATCATGGCAAAGACTATTGCATTACCTAATAACCATGCAAGCGAGAATATTTGGAACCTATCTTCACCTGTTCACCAACTCTAAACTCGACTAACCGTTCAAAAACCAAAGGTTGTAAACCATCAAGCCGAACCTTTAAACGACCAAAGTCCCGGGAAACCTCTGGAGCTTGATATTAACCTGGAAGTCTCAACACCCAAATCCAAAAAACAATCGTAGAGGGAAACTGAGCATCTAAAGAGGGCTCCCAACGCACCAATAGAAACCATCCATTTGTCAAAATGGAAAGTGCTCAATTGCAGAACCTGAGCAATGTCACCTTCAGATTTAAAATCAAATTGGAATTTGCCGAATCCAAGGTCCAGACCAGTAACACGATGTTCCATCCGCCAGATCTTCAGAAACATGAGTAGTAAAGAAGCAACATCCTGCTTAGAAGGATTGAAACAATGACCAAATAGAGTTTTCTCATAACTTGATGATCTCAGAATTACCAAAGAAAGGAATTCTAATTGGAGATTGCTTTGAAGCAACCATCTTAGCATTGAGTGCCAATTGAGCCATTGAAACCAACTAAAAGAAAACCAAAACAAATAAGGAAAAGAAGGTGATATATGTGATATCAAGTATAGAGTAATTTAATGCCAATTCACAGAGATATAAAAAGAATGAAACCCTAGAGTCTTCAACCTGAAGCCATCAGATCCAATAACGAACCAAAAAGCTGAGGATTGAAAATTTGAATTTCAAATTGAAATTCAAAACCCAGAATAATCGGACAAGACCTTGTGAATGAAACGACTCCAACGGTCGACACACCTTCGATTATAACACAACCATCTTATACCTCCAACGAACCAAATTGGATTAAGAGAATGAGAGAACACAACATCAAGGAGCGCAAAATCCTCTAAAAAAGAAGCGTAGATCAATCAAGATGGAACAAAGCGAAGAATCAAATCCCTAAAAACACAACAAGACATAGATCCGATCGATCTTGAAGAACCATTGAAATTCACAAAACTAGGGACATAGAAGCTTTGAAAAACAGAAAACACACACAAGAACCGCCGTGAAATGACCAGAACACCATTGAAGAACCAACGCCGCATCACCAAAGAGAGAGAGTTTTTTTCCTAGGTGACTATAAATCACATAACTAATTGTAACATTTTCTAGATTCTTTTCTGATAAAACATTTTTTAGATTTTATATTTATTATATGTTTTTAAAAAGGTGAAGTCTGAATAAAAAAACTAAACCAATTTCTCCGAGTTTTCGAAAGTTGGATACAACCTGGTTTTAGATATTAGTGGAAAAATAGAAATAATTAATAATTGTTCACTTGAAGAGAATTAAGTTTTGATTTATATATCCAATTTCAACTCAAAACCGATTGATAATAACTAGAAAATCAATAGCTAATATGTATTAGTTATGATTTGATAACTCTTTGACTATTGATTTTGATATGTTTAAAAATGGATAAAGACACTAATATTAGACCATGATTGTTGATAATTGAATCCACTTTAGTTCAGATTGGATTGGACAACATAAGTTATATATTCTGATACTATATCAGATTATGGCTTCCACCTTAAAACTAGTTAGACAATAAAAATGATTTATATCTTTTATATATTAGTTAAAATCTCTTTTTAACTTTGAAATAATAGTCTCTGATACTGAATCTGATAACTTATTCCTAAGGTGAAAATCGTTGTGCTATCTCCACTTAGTTAATTCTTCCTATTGTCAGCAGTTTTACAATATTTTGGCAAAATGATTGATGGGGGTGGTTGTAACGTGGCATTATTAGAGTGGTTGAGAAAACAACGGGTAAGCTGAGTTGGAATAGAAGAGAAGAGACGGTGGCTATACGTTTGTCGGAGTGCTTGGGTCGGTTAAGTCACGCGCGCCACACTTTCACGTGAGACACCTTTGGCCATTTCACAACAACCATACTCCAATCTGGACCCCTTCTAAACGACACCGTTTGTGCTTTAGAGTCCAATGCTTTTCGTTTTTACTCTTTCTAGTTTTTGTTAAGTCCATACTGAGGTTAGTGACTGCCACTATACTAACTAGATCTTTCGTACTTAAGAGTTGAGTTAGTTCATGCTCCAAGTTCTACCTTGTACCATAATTTCGTCCAACAAATCTTTTTTGGTTTTAAGATGCTTGATTTATGAAAATCATATAAAACTGTATATATATATATATATATATATATATATATTCTTTTTTAAATAAAAGTTGATAGCACCGAAATCTTATAGATCACAAATTTGAATTTTAATAGAATTCTTGATAGAAATATTATTGGCAGATTGGAGTTAAGTTGCATCTAACAAATCTCCCATATTTATAAGTTTCTAGCTTGCTAAGATCATATATAGACAAACATACGGTCCTTTTTAAAAATTGCTTATGAAAGTTGGTAGCTTCCGAAACCGTATAATAAATAGTATTTCACAAATCATATATGAATATATTTACATTTTATCCACACAAAAAAAATTCATATATGAATATGTTTAGTAAAGACTATGCTACCTAAAAATCGAGGTGGTAATCACTATATATAAATTATATACATGTTTAGATTTAATATTAATCCAAATTCCAAGAAGACAATAATATATAACTACTTTTTCTTCAAAAGTGTAGCTCATGTATATAGTTAGTTGTAAAGTAACACAGTCGAGTACTGTAATAATTTTGCATGACACTTATCTGACCAATAGAATAGCTAATGCTTAGTTGGAATGAAGGAACTTAGCCATGCTTCGTTGGAGCAAAATAAAAGTTTTGGAGTTTTGTTATCTGTTTCTAAAATAAAAATGCTTATTCCATTAAAAAAAGTGGACGTAAATTATAAAAATATAAAATGCATGGGCAAAACAACAAAAGTTGCGGCTTTATTTTTATTAAAAATGTAGAAAAAGTGACAGGCTATATTAAGAATTTATAAGACAAAAAGAAGAGATATAGTATTTTGGGGTCGGTCTGTAAGAAAATGACAGATCGGTCATGGGGCTGGTGTGGCTAAGTTAAAGTAAACATAAAACCAAACTCCACTATCTACCACAAAATTATAAGAAAATTAATTGACATTATTATACAAAAAATTTTAAGTTGTGGTTTGTGATAGCCCCCAACCATCATCACTGATTGATACCTCTACCTTAGGAGAGATTAAACTATACTATATACACTTATTTACGACTGCATATAAAGTTCTCCCACACGATATTATAAACTAATTACATGTCATTATCATGTATTTTTCAAATGCATGTTTATTAGATTTGGATCAAAGTTTGTCTTCTTAGACTTAGACTTGGTTCAAAGTATATCGTACAATTAATTCTACTATTGGTTCAAAAGTATACATTAATTTTTAAACAAAAAAAAATACATTAAATTCCAAAAATTATGAGCTAAATGTTATCTTCATGCATAAAACACCCTTTTAAATTTTTATATAATTATTTGTCAGATTCTTTTCAATCTTGTAATTAGATTTATGTAACTAATGATTTTGTTATGATAGATTCGATGTTTCCTAATTATAGGAGGTAAATCTTATAAAATAAATTTAGAAAATAAATTTTATTATATAAATTAAGTTTGTTAATCCATATATTTACATAAAAATATTCTATATAATTATTCAAGTGTTTTAGATTATTTACTTATTTTTTTGTAAAAACTTATTTGTTCTAGATTATTTGAACAATTGAAAATAATGTTGGTACATGAAGCAATCATTAATTAGAATTGGTTCGAATTTGATTATTGGACAGCTAGCTTATAATCATGTTGTTAAAGCCACTTTTCTCATAATCACTCATCCACTTCTTTATTTGATATTTAATACAAATTCTCTTATCCACAAAAAAAACAAATAATGTTGGCAAAAATAAATTACATGTATAATTCAAAATAATAATAAAATGGAATAAATGGCAGTTAAGAAGAGGAGTCATACGCATTTGCATATTTTGAAATCGAATCCCCGCTTATATTTGCAAAAACTTGACTAATTGACCGGCCATTTGTGACCTAATGTTGACAAAGAAATAAAAAAAAAGCTCACAGTGTCTATAAAAGAAGAGCAGATGTTCTTCAAAATAGTCAGTAACACAACACAAAAACAGAAAAAGAAGTGAATAATTCAGCATGGCGAAGGATGTTGAAACAGTTGCCGGAGAAGGGTTTCAGACAAGAGACTATCAAGATCCACCACCAGCTCCTCTTATTGATGCGGCTGAGCTGACTAAGTGGTCTTTTTACAGAGCAATCATCGCTGAGTTTGTAGCTACTCTTCTCTTCTTGTACATCACTATTTTGACTGTCATCGGTTACAAGATTTCCTCCGATACCAAAGCCGGCGGTGACGAATGCGGCGGCGTTGGGATTCTCGGTATTGCTTGGGCCTTTGGTGGTATGATCTTCATCCTTGTCTACTGCACCGCCGGTATCTCTGGTACGACTCTTCTCCATTTTGGTTTAGATGAAATTTTGACTACTTAAACTGAAATCAATTTAAAATTCTAATTGAATTTATGGGTTGAGCTAAGATACGTAGAATTACTGTGTTCAATTCCTCCCTAATACAACTAGTAGATTAGAAAAAAAATTTAAATTATGAATTAAATCTTGTCGGAATTAGGAAAAGTGTTAAATGTCTACATAAATCAAAATTGGACTTGTTTTTCTCCACAAGAGCTAATCTGAATTAAATAGAAATTATATTGAATCATTGACTAACCCGGTTCTGACAAGAATTGAAACCGGTTAGTGAAAATGATCCTTAGGGAAAGTGGTTAAATGTCTACACTAATCAAAATTAGACCTTATTTATCCACTTGAGCTAATTGAAATAGATACAAATTATATTGAGTCACTGACTAACCCAGTTTGAAACCGGTTAGTGAATGACCCTTAAAATGTTCAAGTGATAGAACATAATAGAAATGTTTTTGTTATGTTAGGTGGTCACATAAACCCAGCGGTAACATTTGGGCTATTCTTGGCTCGTAAAGTATCATTACCAAGGGCTGTATTGTACATGGTGGCTCAGTGTTTGGGTGCAATTTGTGGAGTTGGATTTGTGAAAGCTTTCCAAAGCTCTTACTACACTCGTTACGGTGGTGGAGCCAACTCTCTTGCTGATGGCTACAGCACTGGAACTGGTCTCGCTGCTGAGATCATTGGTACTTTCGTTCTTGTTTACACCGTTTTCTCTGCTACTGACCCAAAACGTAGTGCTAGAGACTCTCACGTCCCAGTGTTGGCACCACTTCCAATCGGATTTGCGGTTTTCATGGTACATTTGGCCACAATTCCAATAACCGGAACCGGAATTAACCCGGCAAGAAGCTTTGGAGCCGCCGTTATCTTTAACGAGAGCAAACCATGGGATGACCATGTATGACGATAACTCTCCACTCTTTTTCCATTATATATCAATTAAAGCAAATAATTATTAATTTGAAATTTTTGATGATATTTTGAAACAGTGGATATTTTGGGTTGGACCATTCATTGGAGCTGCAATAGCTGCATTCTACCATCAATTCGTTCTAAGGGCTTCAGGTTCTAAGTCTCTTGGATCTTTCAGAAGTGCTGCAAATGTCTAAGAAACCAAATCAGATTCTCTTAAGTAATAAATGAAGTTGTAATCTCTGTACAAATCTTAAATCAATCAATCGTTTGCACTTTTCTTCTTCCTTAGTTTGTGTTTTCTGTTTGCTCTTTTTCTGAACTTTCCTTCGCTGTAATTGTTTTTTCTTTCGCTATTATTGAGTGACTGGAATTTAAAATCAATGAGATCAAAGAGGTTCCTACTGTGTTGTGTGTTTATAATTGTACAATGATTTCGGTCCCGTTTGTTTTGTGGTCGTTAGCAACAGCGGTTGAAAATTTGGTTTTCTCGTTTGTTTGATAATCGTTATGTTATTTTCGCACAGCCAGCGAACACAAAATAGCGGATCACCAAAAATAACGACCGAAAATTATTCACTGGTCCCTGGAAACAAACAGATTTTGGTAGCATTACAGCAAACAAAGAGGGCCTTCCCCATATTGTACAGGTTTACCTAACCGAATTGGGATGCTGCTAAATCAAGTGTGAACCGATCTTAAACCGACAGTTAGAAGCAAAGCACAAAGAGGGCAAAGTGTAAACAATAAACAGCAAATTAGAGAATAAAATAAGAGATGATAATCACCCGACTGTTTCTGGCCTTTGGCGACATTTCCGATCATCTTCTCTTTTGTTTCTGTTTTTCAATTCGAAATTCCAGTTTTGCGAGTGGTGATCATGGACAATGTTATTAGCGGTGGAAGCCGCCCTCAATATCACCAAGGCCGTCTCTCGCCGCCGTATCCAAACCCGCTTCCATCGCCGTATTACCATCAAGGTGCTACTAGGTTTCCCTATGGAGAAATGGCGTCTTCGGTGCCGTATGTTCAGCATCAGGAAGCAGTGACTATTAGGAATGACATCAATTTGAAAAAAGAAACCTTGAGATTCGAGTCTGATGAGCAAAACCCTGGCAAGTTTTTGCTCTCTTTCACTTTTGACGCCTCTGTTTCTGGAAGGTAATGATCTTGGTCGATATTGTGTACAATTTGATACTGTATTGGAGGTTTTACTTCAATGGCTGATACTTAGGTCTTCCACATACCAATTTTCAACTTTGTTCTTGTGGTTTTAATCAACAGCGTTACTGTGATGTTCTTTGCTAAAGAAGGCAAAGAGTGTAACTTTAATGCGACAAAGGAGGATCTTTATCCATCCACGACAGTTAGTTTTCCAAAAGGCTTGGGAAGAGATTCAAGCAGCCTTCTGGAATAGGAATTGACTTCTCTGCTTTTGTCAGAAGCAGATTTGGATGAGGCCAGTGAGACAGATGTGTATCATGTGGCAGTGAAAGCAGAGGCATCACCAGAAGATTATCATCCTGACTCTAAAACACCAAATCGTCAGATAACTCATGTGGTTGTAGAGAAAGATTGTAAGGGTGAGTACAAGGCGAGAGTCGTGAAGCAGATCCTTTGGGTGAATGGGAATAAGTATGTGCTTCAGGAGATTTATGGAAATTGTGATACAGGTGATGATAATGAAGAAGATGAGAACGAGAGAGGTAAAGAATGCGTCATCTGTTTACCGGAGCCACGAGATACGACTGTTCTCCCTTGCAGGCACATGGTTAGCATATAAAACATCCTTTGAGAAAGAAGATGGCCTTTTCTTCTTTTTTACTGATTATTTTCTAACTTTCATTTGGGTTTTGCTGATTTGTAGTGTATGTATGTGTAGCAATTGTGCAAAGCTTTTGAGTTTTCAGACAAATCTCTGTCCTATCTGTAGACAACCGGTAGATAGGCTTTTGGAAATAACGGTCAACTCTAACCAGTGAGCTTTTGGAGATTCGTTGCTTTATTTCAGTTTGTAGTGAGACAGTTTTCCACTGTGTTCTTGTTTGTGGAATGTATATTGGAACTCGAGTTACTAACTACTTATGCCAATTGTCTCTTAACTTTTGGTTTTTCCTTGTAAGTGTTTAGTAAATCATCAGGCTACTTCAGTACTAGAAGCTTTCAGGTCTTGTGATCAGTTGTGTAAACAGGCCTCAAAACCAGTGGAAACACACAACATAACAAACTTCATTGAGGCACACGCACAAAACAAAGTTCATAATGGCAACTCTTATTATAGGTAGAACCGTAGAAGTGCTGGGCCGCTGGAGCAAACTTCTGCGGCTTTAATTAATACATGAGCAAAGACTGTAGCAACAGATAAAAACATAACACAGACTTACTAGACGGACATAATTTTTAGTTTTGAAGCTTCATTCCTTGAGCTTATTAGTCTTCCCACCATTGATGCACAAAGACACCACTGTTTCTGAGGCTTTCAAGGATACGGGTGCAGTCGCTGTAGCCTGTGCAGTTGAGAAACAGTTCATCAACTGAGCAGATCGCTGCTGTCTTTATCAACTCCGAAAGAAACTTGAGCTCAGCTTCGCTTGTGTTCATCTTCAGAACCACGTAATCAGCAAAGCTCGCTGTTTCCTTGAACCATGCTAGGAAATCAAAGCTATCATCTTCTTCTACAAAGGGTTCTTCTTGATCTTCAGGACCAGCTATTGCAAGATTAGTTGCTGCGAGTCCAGGATGATAGATGAAGGTGATTCCGGGACTTTTGACATAAGAAGTCAAGATAGATGTGTTGTGATGCACAAAATAGCTATTAAAAGCTTTCCTGTCGATTGGGTATGATGGAAAGAACCACTTCGATCTCTCTTTTAGATGATGTGCTGCTCCAATATCGATGTAAACCAGCCTCTTCCTAGAAGAGAGATCAATGAACTTAGGCAAGTAATGAATCCTTCTCTCAAAATCCGAACGTTTTTCCTCCAGAAGAGGCTCTAGTAAATCGACGTATGGTTGGTTGTTAACAACGGATGAGCAATCAGCCGGAAGGTCATGATGAGTTTGATCTAAACGGAAACTATCTTCTTCATTTCTCCTGAAAACAACCAAAACCTGTTTGCCTAAGGAAGCAACATGAACAACACTCGAACTCTTCAGCAACGAAGAAACAGGAGAAACCGATCTGACCAATTCGTTAGAATCAGACCCACTAGTAGTACCCATAAGCATAGCCCCAGTTCCACCGAGTATAAGGATACGCTCGATTTCATAAACAAGCGAAGCAGGGACAGCAATTGTCTCAAGATCCATAGAGAAGACGAACTCGAAAGAAGCATCCTCGTAATGTAACTCATTTGTGAACTTCCTGTGCTTGAAAGCGAAAACAGGTGGCATGTAAGCCACACTAACATCAGAGATCCCGTGGAGGTTCATTGCAAGAATAGCTGAAGCCGATCTACGGCCAATGCAGAGAGCTTTTGCGTCATTACTCAGTAAATTCATATCTGTAATCTCTCTTACTACTTCAGTAGTCAGATCAATGTTTTCCTTATATTTCTCTGATTCCAAGTAGTTCCAAACAGGTTTCAGGAATCTGTTGGATAATAATCCGTTGCCTGAGAAGAGGAGCGGACCCAGAAACGCGAAATTCACGGCGCACTCATCAACCTTGCACGGCTGGTTATAGTTATTCTCTCCTTCATAAGCTCTGCCGAGGTTCCCAAACACCGATACAACGGATATAGCGAAGACGATCACGAAGGCGCGTAGGATCACGCCCCGACGGAATGAGCTAGGCATCAATTTCAGCTTCAACACCTCAACGCCCATGGTCGAAAATTTCCGAATAGTAAAGCAAGATTCAAAGAAGTTTTACTTCCGAAAGTTGAGAAGAGATTCAATGGAAGTAGAATTCAAGAGAAGATTTTGAAAAGCCAATTCTGGGAGAAGAGATTTAGCGAGAACAAAACCTGGAGGAGGTATGGTTTCCACCCACGAGGATAACTGTCAAATTTTGCAACCCTAACCAGACCCTTCTCGGTTCACGTCTCTGTATCATCAAAAGATCCATTTTTGTTTTACCCAATCGATCGAACCATCCGAATTAGTCGAGATCTAGCTACATTCTACGACGAGCTCTCTTCCCAACAATGATGATCTAATAATTTAGCCTTTTTCTTTCTTCTTCACCAGAAATCTGAATCCAATTTGGGGAACAGGGTTTCGGAAGCTAAAGATGGAATCTGAAGAGAAGGAAGGAGGGATCTGTGATCTAAAAAGGTGAAGTGAAATAGTAATAAAGTGACAAGTGACAACCGCGATGGGACGAGGAAGAGAGAGAGAAAGAGGTGATGACGTCATAATGCCACGTGGTGAGTTCTAAAGCCTTCCTTGGTTGATTAAAAGTTCGATAAGATGCGGCAAAGTGTTTAACATAGCCGACGGACTAGTTAATGATTACTTACTTAATCAGTTTTAATATTCTAATAGTTAAAGCTCATGTCTTTTCACCAACAATATAGAATTTACTTGAGCATAAAAACAACTTTAAGAAAAGTTTGTACTGTCAATATAGATTAAAAAATAAAATAAAAAGGAGAAATGAATATTTCCAAAAAAGAGAAATACATTTTAAGGATTTCAATTGTTATCTCTTACTATGATGATATTTTCCCTATAATATGAGATTTTTATAATACGAGATTTGATTATTTTTAACTCGTGTTTATTTGATTCTTAAATTATGTTAATAAATTAAATAGTTTTCAAGATGCTATTTAAACATTCAAAATCTAAATCAAATCAATTTGAATTAGTGAAATCAACCCGATTAAAAACATTGATCTTAAATCTATATATTTGAAAAACCAAACACAAATTTGTATCGAAAACAAATCAAAAACCAAATTTTAGAGTTTTTCTATTACATCATTTTAATTTTAATTTTTTTATATAAAAATATCCGAACCCGAATTCGATTGATACTTAACCAGATTCTATCCAAAAAATAAATACGAATGTCTTAATTAAAAATAACTAAAATAGCAAATTAGATTACCCAACCTGAAAAATACCAAAACGTCCTAAGTCTATATATCCAGAAAATCGAATCTAGACCTAAGCAGAATCAAATCAATAATCAAATTTATACCCAATATATTTTGATTAAATTTTAATATTTTCTGAAAATTTATATTAATTTCTTCTTAATTTTAAATTTTATATAAAAATTTATATATAAATCTACCATCAACCTATTTTCAAAGATAGTTATGAACCATATATTAATTTCATTATATGGTTTATAACATTTTCAAAGCTTCCTTAGTTCTGATAAATAGAATAATGGATGAATACATAAATATATTAAGGTATTATATGTAGGAAAATAAATAAGACTCACATAATTTTACATATAAAACTAATATATAAATTAACATTTTTTCATAATAAAAGTAAAAAAGTAACGTCCTTTTTGAGATTATTAATGTTTTCTTTTCTGAATTAAGATATTATTATACATTGTAATCTTATACGTAAGACTAATATATAAAGTATTTCTTTTGAGATTTAAATAAATTATCATTCATTTTAAATTTTATAAAAAAATTTGTAGCTAAACAAACATTAATCCTATTTTTAAGGTCGTTACAAATCATAAGTAATTTTATTTTAATATATATAGCCTGATTAAAATAAAAATGTTTCTCATTTTAATATATAAAATATAAACTTTAAAATATTTTTAAAATGTATAACTCATTATAATTTTTCACACTATTACATTTTTAAATATTATATCAAATTAATATATTTACGATAAAAATATAAATTTGTTTTCAAGTTTTGAAAATTTAGTGTATATAACTATAATCATTCTTTGAAAATATTTTTTTATTGAATTATCATTTTTGATTTCTTGAACTCTTAATTTACATTTTTACAAGATAGAAGATAACATTACAAAAATTAAGTAATTGAATGTTTTTCTTAGTTTTTGGGCACAAAAACCTTAATTTATCACGTCATCCAATTATTGAAACTAAATAGTATTTTTCATTAGAAAAATAAAGAGAAATTTCAAAAATAATTTCCAAGTTTAGATATTTTAGTTAATGGTTTTGCTTTTTGGACATTTTTAGAAAACGCTCATCATTAACTTGAAAAAAAAAACAGAATAGCTCTGTTCATTTTTTTGCTCGGTGAAATTTCATTATGTTTTAGGTTTCATTTTTCTTTGTGCGATTTCTTAAGGGTTCTTAAGATTTTGTTTGTTTCTTCAATTCTCAGATCTGAGAATCGTTTATTCGATCCAAGTTTATTAAGTTCTTCTGTAAGTTTTTCTTCGATTTCTTACGAGTGTAATGATTTTTCATGTTTCTTCGATCCTTAGATCAATTATATTTTTATTTGTGTGATTTTTTGGTTTCTTCCCTACGATTCTCACAATTTTTTGCCAATCTTCGTCTCCGATCACTGATGGATTTGAGTGTAATAATGTTAATAGAATTGTAATTAGTTTAGCTTTTTTTGAGTCAGTTATTTTATTCTCTTTTATAGAAACTAATCTATAGTGTAAATTTTTATTAAGAAGGATATAATACATTGAAATTGAAATCAAAACTCATTCTCTCTCGAGCTTGTTATTAGTAAAATGGTATCAAAGCAATCTCCTGATTCAAACTCGATATGTTTGATTCTTCTTCAATTTTATTCCGCTTTTCTTCAAATCTGATTAAATCATTCTCCAATCTTCGCCGATTTCTCTTGGTTTTGCTTTTTTTTTGGATTTCAATCGAAGTTATCAATGGTGAAAAGAGGAGGAAAATAGTGAAATAAAATCGATTGCTGAAGATGTTCTTTCTTCGGAAGAACTCGAAGATATTTCTCTGAAACAGCAGAGCATGATTCGTTGTAGAGCGCATGGAAGCTTCAGATCTAGTTCTTTTGAGGTTGAATCGTTCGACAATACTCATAGTACATTCTTCCTTCACTCTGCCGATCATCCAGGTTTATCCATAGTCTCACATATACTTGATGGAACTAATTACAATAGTTGGTCTATCGCGACGCAAATAAGCTTAGACACAAAGAATAAGATCAATTTTGTTGATGGAACTCTTCTTAAACCTGATCTGAATGATAGATCCTTCAAGATATGGAGTAGATGCAATAGTATGGTGAAATTTTGGTTGTTGAATGTGGTGAGTAAGGAAATCTATGGAAGCTTTTGTATTTTGAAGATGTTGTTGACATGTGGAATGATCTGTACCGAAGCTTCAAGGTGAGCAATCTTCCTCGCAAATATCAGATCGAACAAGTAATGATGAGTCTGAAACAAGGTCACTTAGATATGTCAACTTACTACACACAAAAGAAATACATAATGGGATCCTATTGGCCATCTAATGCGAGGAAAGAAAACTGCTAATTTAACATAAGAACAATTTGTTGTTGCTACTAATGTCCTCACAGAAGATAACTCAGAGATTTCTTAGGAGAATATGACAAATGATCAAATTCAGACATTGATATCTTATTTGAGTTCCAAGCTTCACACCTCTAGCATCACATCCTGCTCAGAGAATCTGCAAGCTTCAACTTAAAACACAGTACAACTTGTTTCACAAATCTTTGGTACACTTCTGACTTTTCATAGACCTTATCCTAATTTTTACTATGACATGTTGATTTCCAATATATCTCATGGAATTGAACTGTCTCCTAGTAATTGGATAATAGATTCTGTGGCTAGTCATCATGTGTGCTATAATAGAGATTTATTCATAGGATTTCAAACATTAGATATAAGTTTTTTTTGTTACTCTTCCTAATGGTCATACGGTGAAAATCGAAGGCACTAGCAACATTCATTTGACTGATACTCCTTTTCTACACGATGTTTTGTTCATTCATGTTTTCAAGTATAATTTTTTGAGTGTTAGCATGCTTACTAAAGATCATAAGTTTATGATGCATTTCACCGATGATGCTTTTTTTATTCAGGATCATTCAAAGGGGTTGGTGATTGGTCAAGGTAATCTACTCTCGAATCTATCTGTCTTAAATGCGCATAGTTCTCACACTACTTTAATTTTATCAGGTACCTTTCCCTTTTTGCTCTATTGTTATTGTTGATATATCGACTTGGCATAGAAGATTATGACATCCTTCTCATAATGTTCTTGATACTTTGTCTATTTTGAAAGGAAACATAATAAGCTTGTTGTCATATCTGTCATCTTGCTAAACAAAAGCGGCTTTCTTTCCCTACTTGTAAAAATATGTGTTTAAAACCTTTTGAATTGATTCATATTGATACTTGGGGTCTTTTCTCTGTGCCCACTGTAGATGGTTTTAGATATTTCTTGACCATAGTGGATGATTATAGTAGAGTTGTTTAAGTGTTTCTTCTTAGACTTAAGTCTGATGTTTTGACTGTATTTCTTGATTTTTTGGCTATGGTAGAAACTCAATACAACATTAAAGTTTGTTCAAATAGATCATGGAATGCAGTGCTTGGACAGTGTGGTTTCTCATTGGCATTTATTCTTCTTTTTAGTGACCGAAGTTGCACTGTTGATGGCCGCTTGAAGTTGACATATCTTCCGAGTTCACAAATCATTACAAGTTTGGTGCAAAACTTTATTAGCTGGATTCGTTATAATAAAACAGGAGAGGACACCTCTTCACTACTAAGACGTTCTACTGAGCTTACTCTTTGGTTGGTTAGGAATGGACAATCTGATGTTGTTGAGGTAGATGCTGTCTGTTTGTTTGACAGACCTGTTCTAGCTAAAACTTCTATTTTGCTATTGAACTGGCATTAAAGCATATCATTCATGTCCTTAAACTCCTGAACAAAACTCTGTTATAAAAAGAAAGCATCAACATCTTTTGAATGTTGCAAAGGCCTTAATATTTCAATCTAGTTTGTCATTAGAATATTTTGGGGGGGGGGGGGGGGGGGGTGGGTGGGAATTGTGTTCTTACATCCACTTTTTTAGTCAGTAAAATACCTTCTCAAGTGCTAGGAAATGAGACTCCATATCATAGACTTACATATACTATTCTAGATTATACTTCTCTTAGGAGTTTTAGGTGTTTATGCTATAAGCCTACTTCCTCTAAACAACAAAAAAAGTTTGAACCTCGGGTCAGTGCATGTGTTTTTTTAGGTTATCCTACTGGGTACAAGGGTTATAAGGTTTTAGACTTGGAGACACGTTCAAATTCCATTTCTCATGATGGGAATTGTGTTCTTACATCCACTTTTTTAGTCAGTAGAATACCTTCTCAAGTGCTAGGAAATGAGACTCCATATCATAGACTTACATATACTATTCTAGATTATACTTCTCTTAGGAGTTTTAGGTGTTTATGCTATAAGCCTACTTCCTCTAAACAACAAAAAAAGTTTGAACCTCGGGTCAGTGTGCATGTGTTTTTTTAGGTTATCCTACTGGGTACAAGGGTTATAAGGTTTTAGACTTGGAGACACGTTCAAATTCCATTTCTAGATATGTCATATTTCATGAGGATGTTTTTCCTTTTGCTTCTTCTAATATTTTAGAAGATTCAAAGGGTTTCTTTCCTCATTATTCATCACTTGCACCAACCCCTGATGGTTCCCACATGCCTTTAGTGCTCCCATCTTCTTATATCATTCCTCTTTCTCATGATGAGATACATCTGTGATCTCACTTCCTTCTGAGTATGAGATAGCAACGACAGAAACAAGCCCCTAAAAACTTGCAGGATTTTCGTTGCAATAATGATATTCTTACTAATACTACTCCATATCCAATCAATAACTTTATTTCTTATTCATATATATATCTGAGCCTTTCCAAACTTTCATCAATATTCTCACAAATACCCCGATACCACATAATTTTCTTGAAGCTAAAGAATTTCAGGTATGGTGTGATTCCATGAGTGTGGAAATTGGTGCTTTTAAAAGAGCTGGAACATGGACTGTATGTAAATTACAGACAGGAAAAACAGTTGTTTGTTGCAAATGGGCATTCACGGTGAAATACAATGTTGATGGGACAATGGAACATTTTAAATCACAGCTTGTAGCTAAGGATTACACACAACATGAATGTATCGGTTTCTTAGATACTTTTTCTCCAGTTGCAAACATGGGAACTGTTAGACTTCTGCTTTCTATTGCTCCAAAGCTGCAGTGGTTCTTGAAACAGTTGAATATTTCTAATGCCTTCTTAAATGGTGACTTGGGTGAAGATATATATATATATATATATATATATATATATGAAACTACCTCCTAGTTATTATTATATTACGGGTGAACAAGTTTCTTCTACAGCTGTTTGTAAATTCCACAAGTCCATTTATGGTCTTAAACAAGCATCAAGACAATGGTTTCTGAAGTTTTCAATAACTCTGATCACTCTAGGCTTTGCGAATGTCATGGTGATCATACTCTTTTTGTTAAAGAGTATTGAAGATGATTTTCTAGTGATTCTGATATATGTTGACGACATATTGATAGCTAGTACGAAGGAAAAAGTTGATGTTTAACTTACTATGCAATTGGGTATTGTCTTTAAGTTGCGAGACCTTGGACCTCCTAAGTTTTTCCTTGGTTTAGAGATTGCTAGATCAGCTAAAGGCATTTCCTTGTGTCAGAGGAAATATTTTCTTGACCTCTTGGACTCCACATGTTTTTCTGGTTGTAAGCATATGTCTACACCAATGGAACCCAATCTCTCTTTATCTAAGGATGATGGTACTCTTCTGGTTGAGTCGATACCTTACAAGAAGTTAATTGGGCAACTTTAGTACTTGACTACAATGAGACCATATATTGTTTTTACTGTCTCTAAGCTAGCTAAATATTGTTATGCACCTCGTGACTCACACCTGAAGGCTTTGCATTATATTGTCCGATACTTAAAGGGAACAATTTGTTAAGAACTTATATTCTGCTGATTTGTTATTTGATATTCGAGGTTTTGCAGATCCAGACTAGGGAGCTTGTCCCGATACTCGCCACTCAGTGACTGGTTTAAGCAATGTTCATTGGTGATTCTCTTATTACATGGAAGTCCAAGAAACATGGTACGATTTCCATGAATTATGCAGAAGCAGAATACAGAGCCATAGCTATGGCAACAAAGAAACTCATTTGGCTCACTAGTGTGATGCATGAACTTCATGTTCCGATAACTCTTCCTGCCTACTTATACTGTGATAACACTGCGGCCATTCATATAGCTAATAATCAGTTTTTCATGAACGTATTAAACATATTGAGCGAGATTGTCGTAAGGTTCTTGAGCAGATTCTTGATGGACTGTAAAAGAAGAAACAAAGAATAATGTAAGTTACTTCTTCTAGATGATAGTATATGAATAAGAAATTGAAATTAGGCAAAAGGAAAAAAAAAACGTCAATCACTTCTAGATGAACTAAGATCATTCCAATATCGATTTACAGAACGTGTTCTAAGAACATTAATCACTTCCTTTTTTGTTGCAAGTTCCACTTTTTTCCTTATTCCTCAACAACAAAAATTGTTTCTTCGAGAGTGAAGATCAAAGAATCCAGGTCGAAATCAATGATTAAAGGACATAAAAAAGAAAGTGAAACATAATAAAATCGAAGACTTGGAATCTTCGAAATTGAACCTTTCCTACGAGCAACTCTTTGGTCTTCAGAATCATAATCATAATCATAAATTTATGTATCGCATCATAAATTAGAAACCTGAAACCACAACATTAGTTTACAATTGTGAATCCCGAAACAGATCTTCGGTTGGAGTTCCCATGAGAATATCTGTCCAGAAAAGAGAGAGACGAAGGTAGGGAGGCGACAAAGAATAAAGGAGGAATCAGAGAAAACAATAAGGAAAAAATGGCAGGAGCAAAAAATTCAATTTCGGAAAAATTGATTTTGCCTAAGGGTAGGTTTTAAACACGGTATGATTAAGAAAGACTAATTAGAATAGTTCAATAAAATATGTTAATTAGTAGAATAATTTTTTGATAACTATGAACAATAAAAATGATAAAATTATTTGTAATTCTTAAGGGCATAATTTTATTACAAGAATGACATTTATATTTAATTTTACAATTTTATTAAAAAATATCTTAAAAAAAGAAAAAAAATAATTTAAAGAAGGGTAATATGAATCGGTGTGACTTCTTCTTTCACAAAAGAAACCGCAATTCATATTTTTCAAACTTTCACAAAAAATTTCTCTACTTTCTCATTTATCGTCTTGGTCGTTCATTTCTTCTCTTATTCGTCTTCTCATCCGTTTTCTAGTCACAAAACCGGCTCCTTTTAAATTTTCTAGTAGATTTCCGCATTTTGAAATCAACACAAACCTATATCGTTATCTCTAAAGTAAGTTCTCAATCTCTAGTTTTTTGTGTAACAGGTAAATCGTAAACTTTTGACGATAAAGGTTCGAAATTAGGGATATTTTACCGTTATTTTGAGGTTTACAAGAGGCTAGGTTTGTAATTTCGATGATTGTTTCGGTTTGTGAGGGATTTAGGGTTAGTAGATCGTTCAATCTGGGTTTGCGACTGAAGTAACTGCACTAAAATTTAATTGTTTGTAGGGTTTGTATGTGTTTTGTAGGTTTAAAGGCAATGATTGGATAAGTTTTCGGTTCAGTTATGTAGGTTTTGTACTCAGTTATGTATGTTTCGATTGAGGTTATGTAGTTTTTGAATCACGTCATGTAGGTTTTGGTTATGTTTTGTAGGTTTTAGGTCACATCATGTAGGCTTTGGTTTACATTATGTAGGTTTTGGTTTCTGTCAGGTTTAGGTTTACGTTATGTAGGTTTTGATTTTGTAATGTAGGTTTTGACTCATTTATGTAGGTTTTTCTGTAGGTTTTGGTTTACGTTATGTAGGTTTTGATTATGTTGTGTAGGTTTTCACTCAATTATGTAGGTTTTGGTTCATGTTATATAGGTTTTGATTTTGTAATGTAGGTTTTTGGTTTCTGCTATATAGGTTCTGATTCTGTTATGTAGGTTTTGATTCTGTTATGTAGGTTGTGGTTTTTAACATTGTGATGCCTTGTTTTCTTTGCAATAGTGGCGCAAAATGAATATCGAAGGAGACTTTTCAGCGCATGCAAAAGTGCTTATAGAAAAAAGAGCTTCAATCATTATTTTAAGCTCCCAGATTTCAAGCAATTGTGGCTAGCTATTGGTGAAGATGCCTTCATCGACATACAAGAAAATTTCTCGGTTGGTGTAGTGCTAAAATTGACATAGAGTAGGTATATGTGGGCAACAAAGCCTGTGGATTCTTGCTCCTGAATCAACTTGATGTCAAAAGAATGAACAAGATGTGGGTATTGGTCGGTACCCGCCCTTTGAGGTTCTCTTTTTATGAGTTTGAGGAGATCTCAGGACTGCCATGTTGTCTGGTTCAGGAAGGTGTGGATGTGGAGGCGTCCCATGAAGAGTTCTGGGTTGAGTTAAACACGGATATACTCGAAGGTCCGGACTACTACGAACTCACTAAGACATTCCAGAGGTGCATGTATGTTTTGCTATGACATGTAGGTTTTCACCTAATGTAGGTTTTGATAGGCAATCTAGGTTTTGTTATTCACTTTATGTAGGTTTTGCTAGACATTATGTAGGTTTTGATATGTTATATTTTTCTGTTTAATAGGGGTTTTTGCTACATGTAATGTAGGTTTTGCTACACGTAATTTTGGTTTTGCTACAACTTATGTAGGTTATGGTGTATGTAATTATTGATTAAGAAGAATAAATAAAGTTGTGGAAAAAGTCAACGGAAAGTCAAAATAGAAGAATTCATGTACAGCAGGCCGAGGATCAACGTACCGCGGCACATAGATTTTCGTACCACAGGTCGAGAAGTTCTCGTACCAAAGGTTAGGAAACTCTCGTACCGCGGGTTGAGGAACTCTCGTACCAAAGGTCGAGATGCTCACGTACCGTGGGATGAAGAACACTCGTACCGCAGGTCGAGAAACTCGTACCGCTAGTCGAGGAACTCTTATACCGCAGGATAGAGAATTCACATACCCGAGGTCAAGGAATGCATGACAAAGAAGTCTCGTACCACGGGTAGTGAAACTCACATACCGCAGACGGAGCCCACATACCGAAGGCTGAGGATCGCGAAAGTCAACAACAACAAATAAATGTCAACACTTTGAGAAATCAAAGATTGGCCTTGACGCAACGGGAATAAAGTCTTGGTCAAGCTAGTGAGGGTACAATTAGGATCTAACTAGTCACATGTTACCGTTGGAGGTAAAGGACAACATGTGACCTTGAGTCTTTGGGCGAAGACCGAGATAAGGACGGGTCACTATCTTCCTCGGGTCACGATCACCTTAGGATTGCCAACTTCTCTCTCCTCTCCAACACCTACAAACGACGACTAGGTTTTTAGATGTCTCTTCGACTTTGTCTCTCTATAAAGAGACTTGTAACACAACATATAATTATACACTCTTTCGCAATGAAAATCTATGTTACACCCATTATCAATTCTCTCTTCACAAGCGATTCTACACTCTAAAATCTAACATGGTATCAGTGCTAGGTTCTATCTTGGCTTGTCTCTAAATCTTGAAATCTCTATTCTTCTTTCTCTTCAAATCTTCTTTTATTTGAATCTCTTTCTATGTACCCGTTGGATAATAGCTCATTTTTCTTCATTAATGGAGAACACAAAACCCTTGGAGGTTCATGTCATTCTCAAAGGTCCAAATTACCTCCAATAGGCAAGAAATGTGAAGACCATAGTCGGTGGACGTGGCTTATGGGAACATGTCGAACTTGGAGCCGCACCTAATCAAGTCACAATCGTTGATGGAAATCAAGTGGTGGTCTCCAAGGATAACATCAAATGGTATCAAGAAGACCAAGTTGTCATGGCAATTATTCAAAGCTCACTAGATCCACCAATTCGTGAGTCATAATTATATTGTGAAACCGCAAAAGAACTTTGGGAAACTCTCAAGAAAGTTTTTGAAAATATCTCCAATTTCACGAGGGTATTTGAAATCCTGAAAGCAATTAATGCTCTAACTCAAGATGATATTGAGTTTACCTCTCATTACGGAAAATGGCGTGCTTTATGGGCTGAAGTAGAAATGTTGAGACCCATGACTACAGACCCAGAAATCAACAACAAGAGGCGAGAAGAAGACCGGGTGTTTAGAATTCTCCAAACATTGAGCCCAAGGTAAAACAACCTCATATTCCATATTCTTACAGATGACAAACTCTCGGACCTAGATGAGGTATGTGCCCGTATTCAAAAGGAAAAAGGAAGTCTTGGGCTACTTTGCGGCATAGGAGAACTTGTCTCGACAAACAAAGGGATATACAAAGCAATGGATAGGAAGACATTGATATGTGACCATTGCAAGAAAAAGGGGCATATCAAGGAGAAATGTTGGATAGTACATCCTCACCTCAAGTCGAACAAGTTCAAAGACAACCCTAGGGCCAATTACTCAAAGTCGAATGATGAAACAAGTCAATACGAGCAAGGTTATAATGGACCAACCCTCATAGATGTGGATAATTGTCTAGCTCACACAGCCACAGAGCAAGAGATGGAACACCGCACCAACCTTGACTCTCTCATTAAATCATTAACCCAACTCAAGGACTCCGGTAAGGCTGCTTTTCCAAAATCATCCACTAGTTATGAGAAATGTTTTAAAATTAATTCAATCAGATGTATGGACCTCACCATGTTTCTCTAGAGAAAATCACAAATACTTTGTCAAATTTATAGATGAAAAGTCAAAGTTTACATGACTAACTATTTTACCCACTAAAGACCGGGTCTATGAGGCTTTTGTAAACTTGTACACCTATGTAACTAATCATTATCAAATTAATGTGGAAGATGTACAATCGGATAATGGTGGAGAATACACTAGCCAAAGGTTTAAATAATACTTAGACAATCATTTGTCATTACTGTTGGGAATTTCCTGCAATCATTTGCACTTACTCGTATGGTCGGTTCTAACATCGAGATTAGACAAAGTCATATGGTACTAGGGGTTGTAATGGATTGCTAGAGTCCATTTATAATATGTGAGTTGAGATATTCACTGCTAATATTACTATATGATCCTATTGGGTCACACATCTAAGAAAATGAAGACAATTCAATAGAGAATGATCATTATAGGAATGATTCATGACTTGAGCATAATAATACATGGTTTCGGATGAGAACATGTGTTTTGGACCAGACCTAAATTAATCCTAATTCAACTAAGAATTAATTATGTGTTTTGGGCTGGGCCTAAATTAATCCTAGTTCAACTAGGAATTAATTAGGTTAACTTAAACTCCCTATATATATGATATAAGAAACCCTAGCCGCTGATTGCACAAGTCAAAACCCTAAGAGAATTGCACACAAAGTTCTAGCAGACTTCTCTCCTACTTGCATGCGTGTGGACTATCAATGCTACACTTGGAGCACTTGCTGATCTTATACCTGATCTTATCTCCGCTGCATCAATCAAACTTCAGGTATAATCGAGCTCCCTATTTTTCAGATTCAATCAAGTTAATACAAGACCTAGGGCATAGGGTTTTTGCTAGATTAGTCAATTGATAATTGTCGAATTGCTTAAAAACCTAACAATGGTATCATAGCAAGGTTGTATTCTTATTGAAGTCTGATGTTTACATGCTTGATTGATTAAAAGTTTGTTCTAATTGAATTAGAACTGCATGATTAGGGTTTTGATGAAATCGAAAAATCAGAGATGATTTTATTATTGCTGAAATCAAAGATTTGAGCTGGTTGTAATCTTAATGAAATATGGTGTTTTCATGCTTGGTTGATTGATTAAAATTTTGTTTTAATTGAATTGCATGATTAGGGTTTCATTGAAACTGAAAATTAGGGTTTCATTGAAATCGAAAATTAGGGTT
>JAKUCM010003071.1:0-50599 GCA_023374145.1 Lepidium sativum
ATAATAATTGAGTTTCATGGATCAAATTCATCTTTAGATTACAATTACTTAAGTTCAAGCACAACTTTGTCTTCTTTGGCTAAAACGGTGTCGTCGTGCTCCTCTTCTTCATCGAGTTATACTAGTTACTTTAATAACGAGAAATACCCTAGTTTTACTAGTTTCACTAGTTTTACACATACACACACATTTTCCAGAGAGAGCCATAAGGCTATTAGGAAATACCCTTGTTTTACTAGTTTCACGAGTTTTACACATACACACATATTTTCCAGAGAGAGTCATAAGACTATTAGCAAATACCCTAGTTTTACTAGTTTCACGAGTTTTACAAATACTCAACAAATCACTGATTGACCTCATCTTCTGCTAGGTATCTGAATATTGGCGATTGGAACTTTTGTCTCGGCCTCCTTATGTTTGATGATCTTGGACGTGTCTCTCCTACCGATGGCATCCTTTTCACTTTTCTTCTTCCCGTTTTAATAATCCTGTCAGGTGGTTTGATTTCTTTATCTTTGATGTAATATGGAACATCTCACTGCGACATCTCGGGCACCAACAAAATAGACCTGGTATACGCAAGTCCCCACAAATCGGACCAATAATATTTAGAACAAAGCTCATGTAATGAGATATTACGAGGTCGAGGTTCGATCTTATGGTAATGAATGAATGTAGCCAATGCATGGATACACAGATACTTTTCGATTTTGAACACTCTACAATTGCAACTCTTCAATTCCAAGCAAACAAAATAATTCTTCCCATCACTACCGACAACATCACACTCAACCTCTCGGCAACAACCCATGAATCATGCATTATGTTCTCGACATATGGCACCAATTTGTTTTCAATCGTACCTTTCGTTGTTTCCATCCAACGATCACAAAACCACTTCGAAAATGTTTTGAGGATTGTATCAAGCATGGGTATTAGGGAGAACTTCTTTGCTTCATTAAACACACTATTCATAGACTCCACACTGTTGCTTGAGTCGATATTATACCTTTCTCCCGAAAAGACACACCTAGCTCACTTTTCCTTCACAGTACTTTCCTCCAAATAACTAGCTGGAGACGGAAATCTTCTCATAAATAAACTATATTCACAGTTTAAATCGGCAACTGTGTACTGCCTACTACACTGCATGAATTTCCAACCAACTACAGATTTGTTGGCATTAGACGCATGATCTCTCACATTTTGTGACATATGCCATATGCAGTACCCGTGATGGGCTTCTGGATACACATTACCTATGGCGCCGATGATCCTTGCATTCCTATCACTTACAAATTCCAATTCGGAAGAATCTGGTATAACAGTCTTCTAAGTCTGGAAAAACCATGTCCAACTAGCATCGTTCTCTCCATCTAGTACACCATACACAATTGGATAATGGTGCCGATTAGGATCTTGAGCAATGGCAAAAACTAATACACCACCATATCCGTTTTTGAGGAATGTTGCATCTACAATAATCATTTTCCTCATCTACTTGCACATGTGTTACTATACCCACATTTACCTTATGTAACTCGTATAAATAGGAATGTATCATCTTGTAGCTTTCTTCCAGAGTGCCACGCAGCCTATCAATAGCAAGTTTTCTCCTTCTCCTCGCGGTGGAGTACGATATACTCACTCCAAGTTTTGTATTCACAAGACCCATGATAACTTTAGGATTTGGAGTGTTCATTTGTCCAGGAAAATCCTCTTGCAAGACACTTTGAAACTATTTTTGGCGTGTAGTGCCTCTTTGTGCCTCAACTCTCACTCTGACTAGCCCGAGAGCATGTATGCATCTTTGTGTATTTTATAATCCTGAAAATATCCATATTTCTAATATTTGATGCTCGTACACCCTATTTGCAGCCTTCTTTATTATATACAATCCACAACCGACTGGGTTCAGATCTTTTAATAGCTAAACAAAAGTTGTTGACAAATGATCCTCTATCCACAACTTCTTGCAATGTCTTCTTATCTTCAAATTCTTGATGCAAACTCAAACCTAAGCCATCTTCCCATTCCTCTGCAAACTGACTACTCTCTACA
This sequence comes from Lepidium sativum, assembly GCA_023374145.1. Classification (NCBI taxonomy): domain Eukaryota; kingdom Viridiplantae; phylum Streptophyta; class Magnoliopsida; order Brassicales; family Brassicaceae; genus Lepidium; species Lepidium sativum. The sequence goes on from JAKUCM010003071.1 coordinate 2,065, forward strand.
ACGGGTGGACGTTCTACATAGACATCACCAATATCTGATCTCTCAACACTAATATCCACACTTCCATCTTCTAGCTCAATTTCATTCTCTCTAACTGGTGGAGAATATACTGTAATAGCAGTTGCTCCTCCCTCACCATCATTACAATCAACAGAGCTTTGAACTGCTATCGACACTTGTCTCGACATTCTTTCCTCAGGTTCTTCCGATCTAGTTATGACATCCACGAACAATGTTGCCGTACTACGATTATATTCATCAATGTAGGCTAGATAACCACACACATCCACATCATCATAGATACTCACTTCAACCTCATCTCTGACCGTAGGTCGGTAGAACCTCAACTGTAATTTAACCTTACTTACATCTAAACCAAGCCTTTGATATAGACATTCTTCAATCATCGACAAAGTGATATCTTCTACCGCGTGCTTCATCAATATACAACTAACACAGTTGTTGCATTTAAACCATATCACGACTTTGTTGTTCATAATGCCCTGCTAAAAAAAACAAAAAAAAATTGATTCAGTTTTGTATAATTTATGTAGTTATACCAATTTTACTTGTATAACTTATGTGGTTATACTAGTTTTACTTGTATAACTTAGTAGTTCTACCAGTTTTACTTGTATAACTTATGTAGTTCTACCAGTTTTACTTGGATAACTTATGTAGTTCTACCAGTTTTACTTGGATAACTTATGTAGTTCTACCAGTTTTGCTTGTACAACTTATATAGTTCTACCAGTTTTACTTGTATAAATTATGTTGTTCTACCATTTTTACTTGTATAACTTATGTAGTTCTACCAGTTTTACTTGTATAACTTATGTAGTTCTACCAATTTTGCTTGTACAACTTATGTAGTTCTACAAGTTTTACATCACGTTTCACCCAATTGTGACCATATTCAATCAAGTCTTATACAAGCCAAATTCTACCAAATTAAGAAAAAAATAAAATAATAGTTTAGTACAAAAATAATTCTACCAAATTATGAAATTAAGCTTCTTCACCAGCCCAATGCAAAAATGAAACTAAAGAATGTACAAATGATTCAGTTCTGTATAACTGGTTATAACCGTATAACTGATTCTAGTTATACTAGTTTAACTATCGCAGAAACCAACTCTTATCATCTCAGATTCCATCGATCGTTTAGGGAGTTCTAAATCTATAATGCGCTATGTTTCAGCCTATACATTACAATTGTTACCAATGTCAAGTCTTATTAGAGCTAGATTCTACCAAATAATCAACTACGAAATTAAGCTTCTTCATCAGCCCAATGCAGAAATGCAACTAAATAATGTACAACTGATTCAGGTTTGTATAACTGATTCTAGTTATACTAGTTAAACTATCACAGAAACCAACTCTTATCAACTCAGATTCGTTCGCTTGGGCAGTTCTAAATCTATAATTGCACTATGTTTCAGTCTATATTACCAATCTTAAGTCTTATTCAACACAGATTCTACCAAATAATGAAAGCAAAATTATCAATTTCAAGCTTAAAATTCAATTTGCAATTGACCTTCTTATGCCCAAAGTGGAAAGGCAAATCAAGAATGAAGCTATGGAGATTAACAAACGACAGCAATGGCAGGAGAGGCGGCAGCAGTGCACGTCGGAACTACCTTCAGAGCCGGCGGCGTTGCAAATCGAGGCCCGACCCCCGGCGATTGAACCCGACGATTTGCGGGAGAGAGAGATGAGAGAGAAGAAGACTCGATATAGATTTTTTTTTAATTATTAATTTGGCTAATTTTCATTAAGGGAATTTTGGGAATATCAAGTTTCATTAATAGGTTTGTATATAAGAGATTTGGTTTGTATATAAGAGATTAAATTTTCTTATGAGTGGGCTTATGAGATCTTTGCCCTTTTACAGGCTTATTAAACCCCAAAAATAAAGAGGGCACAAGGTAAATACAACAATCACTTCATTACAAACTTTTTTTCTTTCTTTAGTCTGATAAAATATAAAACTACGATTACACAAGAAATACACCAAAATAAATCGAGTAAGAACTAAAGTTGACGGAACATAAAACATACCTAGAAGCTAAAGAAAATGATTATAAATCCCAAAAAAGAAAAACAAATTAGGTTTACGAGGAGAGAAATCCTATACTTGAAAGAAACTATTTTTTCGAGAATATAAACGAATTGATCCTCTTTATCCTTATTTGATATTTGTAGACATCTGAATGTAGAAACTACTAAATATAGGTTGTGTATTCTCAAAAGAGAGGATTATAACCACTAAAACATCTAAATTGGAAGTCTATACGACTAAAACACGACATGAAGATAGTCAAACCGCTCAGATCACGAACGAGACTTGATCTTGATTTGTAGTTGAAGAAAACCCAATAGATCGCCAAACCGCTACATCAACCACCAAAGCAGAGATGATGATCGATTGGTTAATCGTCATGAGACAAACCCAACAGACAATTAAAGAAATACACTCTAAACTCAAAACTACCTTACAAATACAAGCTCGCGACAATAAACCAGAGGCAAGCTAGAAAATGTAAAACGAGTTACAACCTCATCAGAAGAAAACTTAACTAACAAAGTCTCAAGAGATCGAATCTAAACCCGACCAAGCAAATCCCGATCAAGAATTCTGTCATAGGACTCTGACGAACCACGACATATAGAAACACGTAGAAAAGCATAGCCCAACCACCCAAAGGAGGTCGTTGAGACTCACCAGCCATGAGGGACTTCAACATTGTTGGTTTTTATGAGACTTTGCTCAAGATAAACCGTGTAGACTTCATTTGGTGAATGTAACCACTTAACCCACAAAAGATGGACTCGATCTCAAAAGTGTGGAAACACCAACTTGTGGTTGAATCCACACATAAATGTCTTAGTAAATCTGAGACTATTATGGAGTACCTCGGTTTTAGCAAGGACTGAACGGATCTAGGTTAGATCTAGTCCGAGTAAAACATTACAACACTTAAAGTTTGTGTGCTAAGGAGAATTTGTATCTAAGAATCATTCATCCAGATATATAAACGTAAAGAAAACATAAGAAGAGTTTGGTGGAGATCTAGAATTGTTTGGGTAGAGGTCTGCCATTGGGCAGCCTCTACATGAGCAAACTAACCCTAGAAACTACATTGCAAACTACTAACTTAAGCTTAAATGAAGAGAGAATTTGTAAACACTTCTTTTGTATTAAGTGAGTTAGTTACAAATGGGAGACACAAGCTTGAAAATGACATATCATTAGCCTTAAACTTAGCATAAAGGAGAGTCACATGTCTCCTTAAGCTTCCAACAGTTTTCTTGGGTCTAGTTAGGCTCCATTTAAGTCATAACAACCTTCCATAACATTCCATTTGATTAGAATCAACATTTGGAAAATTTTAAAAAAACGTTGACTTTTTCAGTTTGTCGTTGACCGTACCGTGGGAAGCTTTTCTCGACCCGCGGTACGCACTTCCTCGACCCACGGTACATACTGAGCTCGACCGCGATACGTACTGGATCCTACACGCGGTACATGTTTCCTCGACCCGCGGTATGTGCTGAGCTCGACCGCGGTACATATTGGATTCTACCCGCGGTACTTACTGGATCCTTCATGCGGTACATACTGATCTCGACCCGCGGTACGTCCGTGTCTCGACCCGCAGTACACGTCTCTCGACCCATCCACTACCCGCGGTAAACGAACCGTACGTTGACTTTCCCATTCGTCCATTGACCATATATTGCGGTACATGATAACCTTCCCGCCGTATGTGCCTCTCGACCCAATGGCCTTCCCATGGTCCATAACCACCGACCGTTGACTTTCTGATCCAGAACGTTGACATTTCCAGAACATCTTCTTTAAAACTTTTCTTGATCCTTTGATGATTTGGTGACCCTTATGACCATTTTCCTCCTTCTTGGAGTTCATTTGGGTGGTCTTCGGTTTTGTTTTTGATGACTTCGACAATGAATTTTCTTTTTGACCTTAAATGTTTTCGGCCTCTTCGTCTTCTCTCTTTAGTCTTTTTTATATAGACTACTAAACACGAAAAGAGAAGATCAACACCATCGAACCTTACCTACATCTGCATTGAAAAACGACTAACTATCTGGAAGTAAAACAACAACGCGAAGCAAAAGGAGAGTTGGCACCGATGATGTGAAAGCCACCGACCACCAACTCTAAATGTGAAAGTTGAGCAAGATTGAATTAACAGCGCTAGAGTTTCCTAAATGAGCATTTTATTACAAATTTACCTTACATATTTTAATCAAAATAACAAAAAAATGTTCCTTTTATCTTCTAATTATTATTATTTATAAGAAGTGCCTCTAATTTTATTTTAATTCCTGGATATATAAACAATATTTTTTGAATTTTTACTTGTATTTATCAAATCTGCATCGACAAAATTATATTTAATTCAAATTCTTTCCAAAAACTAAAACAATATTATGAAGAGAAATAGAGTTAAATTTGATATAATAAAATTATAATTTAACCACTTGGCTAAATACTATTCTCAAAATTCTTTTTATAATAAATCATAAAAATTATCTTCTTTTTTATGACACGTGACATAAATTTCAAAAAACACCTTTTTAAAATTTTTCTTTATTACTTTTTATTAAAAAATTAACAAATTATTAATTGGTAATTACATAATCACCTAATGGCATAATCTATGTGATTCTGCCAAAATTTTGCTAATCAGCATAACATACACAACGACTTTTTCTAATGTGATTCTGCAAAAACATTTTACCATAAAAATTACAAAAAAATATATTAGGAAAATAAGCAGATTTTTTTTGTTTATTTGCCTAAACAATAAAAAAAAATTTATCTATTTTAAATGGTTCAATAGAATTTTCTTCTTAATAATTAATCTACGTTTGATAATTGCACATGTAAATTTCAAACACGTAATTAAATACTTAACATATGAAAATATTATTTTTAAAATATTTAGAAAAATCTGTTGAAGTATTATATATATATATATATATATATATTAAATTATTAGTTTCTTAAATATAAGAAATATATATAATATATTAAAATTTTATTTAATAATTGTATTGTTGTATATTAATAATATTATATCATATTATGCTATTCAATAATAAATTGTCAATCATTATAGCAAATTTTGAGTATGTAATATCCCATTCTGCAAATTTTTGTTCTACAACTTTTATTTTATAATTTTATTTTATTTCTGTTATCAGCCGGTTATGCGACTTTACTAATCGGAAAATGTTTCATTTAAATCTTTGTTACCTTCCCCCATTATATATCTCCATCTTCTCTGCTTCTCTTTTCGTATTCTTTTTAAAGTTTGAAACCTTGCTACAAAAAAGTTCTATTGGTTTCTATTCATACGAAAGAAAATAAAATTTACTTTAACAATTTTGAATTTTCAGTTATATAACAATTAAAATTTTACTCTATTATCTATAAAAGATATCGATTGCTGTAAAATTTTCTGATTTTTCTGGAAAAACAATTTGAATAATGAAATTAACATCTTATACGATACGAAATTAACTTATTTAAATATGATTTTATAACAAGGAAATACGATACACATTTTCTATTTGAGAAAAAAAATCCTATCATTTCATTCTTAATAATTTAGCATGTGCAAGGCACAGATTCTATATACTAGTTATTAATATCCCACTGTTAAATTTAATTGTGTGATTATAATAAGAAATGAATAATTTGTTTTTATCCTAATTATTTAATTTCCTAAGCCTTGAGTCGAGAGGAAAGAGCATCTGAAGAGAATGTGTGAAGCTTATGAAAATAGACATAGTCAAGAAAAAGATAAATGTAAAAAGATTTTGTTTGAGTACAAAGCAAGCAAAAGTTCATTTATAAACAGCTTTTCCTCGTTGATTATATTTGCAATGTCAAGCAAGCATATATGCCACTTGGCATACTTATTATACGTATGAATTTTTAAACATTGTCCCAAGTAAAGTGATCATCTGAGACATCAAAAGTGATAGAACCTTAATGTAGCCTTCCATAGCTTGTCCTGCAGGATTCTTTGGTTTTGTGTTCTGGTTTCTCTACACATGCACATTACACAAACATAGGATATATATAGAAAGAGACAGAGTAACGAGATCATTACTCAAGCTAACTTGGTTATGTTTCTTTGTCTTCTTCCTCTTGAGAGTGTAAGATTTAGCTTCTGTTAAAGCCATGGAATCAAATAGAGTATTCACAACCATTTGTCTTCTTCTTTGTCTCTTTATCTCAAACAACTTCTTCACTCATTGTGGTAAGCTTCTCTCTTTCTCTCTATCCATCTCTGTCTTCAAAATCATTTGATTTTGATTGTTTTATATTGTAGTTGATGCAAGGAGCCAAGTGGGATTTAAGCAGCAGCCAAAGAAGGTGATGATCAAATCATTTAAGCACGCATCATTGTTAGAGAAAATGATGACACAACTCAATCTTGCTCAACCTTTGGACAATTCTTCATCTTCCAATACGCAATATTCTGGTGTTGCAGCAGCTCTCACTTTACCACCACTTTCAGTTCCTGAAAATGACCCTCCATTTTGTATTAATCCTCCAGATACTCCTCCTTCTGGGCTTAGCCCACCTCCCGGCCCAACCATTTTGCCCAACCCACCTGATTCCTCTTCTAATCCAAACTCTATCCCAAACCCACCCGAAACATCTCCAATTCCAAATCCCAACCCACCCGAATCATCCTCTAATCCAAACCCGAATCCGAACCCACCCGAATCATCTTCAAATCCAAATCCAAATCCCAACCCAAACCCACCTGAATCAACCTCTAATCCAAACCCACCAGATACTTCATCTAATCCAAACCCACCTGTTACAATCCCTAGCCCACCTCAATCCTCAACCCCAAACCCACCAGAAACAGTCCCTAGTCCTCCTGAATCTGGTCAAACACCAAGTCCAACAGGACCAATTTCAGGTCCATCTTACAATGAACCAGGCCCACCTAATAGTGAACCAGGCCCATCAACCCCTACGCCGTCAGGAGGCATTCCAACTCCTACCGGTTCATTTCCAAGTCCGTCTTCAGGGTTTCTTCCTCCAATCGTCTATCCACCGCCTGTAACACCACCATCACCAAGCTCGAATCCAACCTCAGCTTATTGGTGTGTAGCTAAACCTTCAGTCCCTGGCCCAATTATTCAAGAAGCCATGAATTTTGCATGTGGATCAGGAGCTGATTGTAGTTCAATTCAACCTAATGGGCCTTGCTTTAAGCCCAACACATTATGGGCCCATGCTTCGATCGCCTTCAATAGTTATTGGCAACGAACAAAAAGTTTCGGTGGCTCGTGCACATTCGGTGGCACCGGCATGCTTGTCACAGTTGACCCAAGTGAGACATTTTTGAGTTTTCAAATCATAATTTTTTTTAATTATTATTTTTTCTAATATAAAATTTGTTGATGTATTGATACCTATTCTTGTTTTATGGAAACAGGCTTTAAGGGGTGCCATTTTGATTTCTTCTGATGCATGCATGAAGACGAATACATCTCACATTTCTTTTCACTTTCTTATTGGATACGAATAACATCAAATAAAATTTTGGTAAATTATGTTAGGTGGGTCACTCACTTGTAAGTTGTATGTAACACATAAAAGCTTTTTAAATACAAATTTGGCATAATTATAAAAATCTTATGCTAAATTCCTATTATTGCTTTTGGTAATGGAATTAGGTCTTCTAGACTTGTGTAGTACATCGCATCTACTATCACTAATACCTTTTTCCCCACAATGATATTGCTACTCTGATATAAAGTAAGTTATATACTCATTCTTATGACATCTTTTTCTTATAATAAAAACATCACTACCTCGGTAGAATATTGTCATTATGTCGGTCACGTGAATAGTCACACTGCTTCTTGTTTTCAATTTTGGGTGGTTAATGGAAAATATATGGCCGAATCCTAGAAAATATAGTCGAAGTTTTAAGTAATTTTAAGTGGTTTAAACGGTTAAGTAAATAATATTATATATAATATATTAAGTATATATAGTATAAAGATGATATACTAATTTAAACCAAAATGATTATGAGTTTTATTTTAAAAAGAATTGGTTGCCTAAACTGTCTAATTTCCACCTAAACTACTTAATTATCACTTAATATGTTTAATTACACTTAATATATAATCAAGTCGGATAAAATCCACCTAAAGTAGACCGATTTCATGAAACTACTAAGAATTAATATGGCTCTGTATTCTTTATTGAAACTTAAAATATGATCATATATTCATCTAACCAAACAACAACTTAGTTCATGACGGAAATCCAACTTAAAATTAACAGACTTATGCTTGTTACATCCATGTTGTTGGTTACGTGTTTTCATGTTGATTAAGTTGTTTTAAAAAAGGTAAAATATGTAAGTGCATAATTTACATGAACCCTAAAAATCTTTAGATAACATAATCATTCACATAATAGATACATTAAAAGGGATAAGTGTTACATTTACTTATTGTCTGAAGGGATCATTTGCTTTGAGACTTTTAAGTTTCTCTATCATTGTTTGACGTTATGTGTTGCTTTTAAATTTCTTTTAGAATAGATGGGCAAAAAATATATATTTATAAGTGGAGAGAGAACCTAGTTTCTCTTTAGATTTTTTTCAACTTTCAATCTCAACCGTCCATCAAAATAGAGATTTATTAAGAATAAAATTCTCTATTTCTATTTTAATTAAATACCAAATATAATAAATAATAACAATACCCAATAAGAAAAATGATCACTAAAAAAACCACATAATATGAAAAAGGAATATTACATAATATTCCTTACCGTCCCCCACTTGTAGTAAGATCTATTAATGTTTTCTTGTATGGAGTCATAAGACCGCAGTTATAAGATACTGTATTTTTATTTTCATTTGGTCATCAATTGTGTCTTAGCTAATCTAGCAATTAATGGGAGTCATGATCGTTGCATATCATTCTGCAACATGATCCCTTCCATGTACTACTACATTAACTATTATCATAGCTAGACCATAAACGTAAGTGGAGTTATCCTAATGGTCCCTATAATGTCTTAAATAAATAGGTATTTTGTTCTCATAAAACTAATGTCAATAATGTGTGCACATTGGAAACAAAATAAATAGAAGATACAAAACTCAAATAAGCGCTTAAGTAAATGTCAAAATATAGGCTAATCAAGACATCATAATTAGGAATTATCCTCAAAACCCGAACTTTCAGCATGCTTTTTAAAGGTCTTTAGTGGTATCCCTTTCATAAATATGTTTGCTATCATATCATTAGTGCCTATGTGTTCAATGATAATTTTTCCTCTTTTGACATCTTGCTTAAGTGATAGATATTTGAGATCCATGTGTTTGGCTCATTTAGATATCCTATTATGCTTGGAGAAAAAGATTGCAACTTGATTGTCATAGTAAAAAGTTAAGGGCTTGTCAACAAAGGAGTGATATCCTATTATGCTTGGAGATAATCAACTACGGCTTTTGGCTTTTCCATGATATGGCGCCCTCGCAAAGGAGATATGCATAGTCAAGACTGCAGTGCCTTGAGTCATGGCATCCACCAAAATTCGAGTCTGAAAATGCAACCATTTGTGGATGTGTTGATTTCCTATATGTGAGCATGTAGTTCCTTGTTCCCTTTAGGTACCTCAATACTTTCTTCACAGCTTGCCAATGAGTGAGTCTTGGGTTACTTTGAAATCTACCCAACATGCCTACTATGTGGCTTATATCATGTCTTGTACAAACTTGAGCATACATCAAATTTCCCACTAGAGATGCATAAGGATAATCTTTCATTTCATTACGTTCCATTTCATTCTGCTTGACATTGCTTAAGAGTAAGCTTGTCACATTTTCGCATAGGAACAATGCTAGAAGAACATGTCATCATGCCAAATCTCTCAAGAACCTTATCAATACATGCTTTCTATGACAACCCTACAATTCCAAGTGATCTATCACAAAATATTTCAATTCCTATCACATAGGATGTCTCACCCATATCTTTCATCTTGAAGTTATGAGAGAGATACTTCTTAGTCTCATGTAATAAACCAAGATTAGTGTTGGCTAATAAGATGTTATCAATATACATTACCAAAAATATGAACTTACTCCCACTAATCTTAAATCAAATACTCATAATGTGAACTCAACTTTTTCTTTCCATTCTGAAAATTGGTCCCAATTATGATAGGAACAAAAGAGACCAATGACAAATCAGCAGGAAAAGATGTTGCGAATTTTAGAGATACAACAAGGTTTAGTTAGGCTTCAAAACATAATCAACAAAAAAAAAGACCAAAATTATGATGCTTATGTGGGATATCAGTGTAATTTTCTATAATGTCATAAAATTTATAAACTTTACGAATAATGTAATGAATTATTTAGACTAAATTATATGTGTATATCCTTAACCTAACACATATACAAATATTTATTATATTATGTGTATAGTTTACATTAATTAATTCATAATAAATTAACAGTTTTTTAAATTTTATTATGTTAAACCTAATAGGGTAAAGTCACTATGGTGATATCTAAACTCAAAATTTGCATAAAACATCATATAAGACCATTTATTGCACGATTTTGTTCTTACTAATGTACACATAAATCATGAAAACCATAATTTCACATATGCTCCAATAATGCATGAATCATCATAAACTAATTTAAAAAAAAAATCACAGTCCCTACTTATGAACAAATTTTGCACAATTAAAAATAATTTTTTTATGGATCTTAGATTTACTATACTTAATGAATTAATCATATGTTTAGAATCATGCTAAGATACATATGTCAGTAATGAATTAATCATATGTTTAGAATCATGCTAGAATACATATGTCAGTGTATAATTTATATGAATCCTAAAATCTTAAGACAACATAATCAATTATATAATAGATACATAAGAATGAATTATGGTTATCTTTACTTATTGTCTAACGTTATGTATTGCTTTTAAATTTTTAGATTTTTTTTATCGTTAATATTACGTGTTGTTTTTAAGTATGTTTTAAAATATCTTTATAATAAATTAAAAATACATATTTATAAGTGGAGAAAATATCTAATTTTTCTTTAGAGTTTTTTTTTCAAGTTTCGATCTCAATTATCTATTAAAATAGCGATTTATTAAAAATAAAATTCCTTATAAAAATGAAATATTACATAATATTCCTTACAAGATAAACTTGATCACCAGAAAATGGAGAGATGAATGAAAGCATATATTAAGGAAGCACTTGATCCAACTATATAAGGAACTCATCTTTCTCAGAAGTCTCAAGCTCCAAAGACTCACTTCAATTTGTCGTCTTTCCTTCTTTATAATCTCCCAAAACCCTTGCTTAAACCCTAATTAACATCGCCTCTCATTTCCTCTACCTGCAACGAATCCATGTCGATATTCGAGGATGGATTTCCGGCGGATAAGCTCTTCTCTCAGGGAAACTCTTACACTTACGATGACGTCATATTTCTCCCTCATTACATCGATTTCTCCACAGACGCTGTTTCTCTATCCACGCGCCTTAGTCGGCGTGTGCCGTTATCGATACCTTGCGTTTCGTCTCCGATGGATACTGTGTCCGAGTCTCACATGGCTGCTGCTGTGGCTGCACTTGGTGGGATTGGAATCGTGCACTATAACTGTGACACTGCTGCTCAGGCATCGATAATCCGTCAAGCTAAGTCACTCAAACATCCGATTGCTTCCGATGCCGGTGTAAAATTTCCTGAGTTTGAGATTAGTTCTTTGGATGCTTTTGGTCCTTCTTCCTTCGTTTTTGTAACGCAATCAGGTGAGAATCATATTCGTTTTTCAGGAATCTGTTACTGTTTTAAGCATTTGACAAGAGCTATTGCAAAAAGTTTGTGAATTTTTAATTGCAGGACCAATATAGTTCAACAGATTGTGAGTTTGTTGATTGCTGATTCAAGTGTGTTATGTTGATTGCTGATTAAGTGCAGGAACAATGACTACTCCGAAACTATTGGGTTATGTAACGAAATCGCAGTGGACGAAAATGAATTACGAACAGAGGGAGATGAAGATATACGATTACATGAAGAGCTGTGATAGCAGCGACTATTATGTACCATGGGACATTGATATTGAAAAGATTGAAGCTGTTTTAGAAAATAAGCAAAAGGGCTTTGTAGTTCTTGAAAGGGATGGTGAGACTGTGAACGTGGTAACAAAAGATGATATAGAGAGGGTTAGAGGAATTCCCAAGTCAAGGCCAGGGACCGTGGGTCCAGACGGAGAGTGGATGGTTGGTGCAGCGATAGGGACGAGAGAATCAGATAAAGAGAGGCTGGAGCATTTGGTCAATGCTAGGGTCAATGCCATAGTGTTGGATAGTTCACAAGGGAACTCTATTTACCAGCTTGAGATGATCAAGTATGTGAAAAATACTTACCCTGAATTGGATGTGATTGGTGGAAATGTTGTGACGATGTACCAGGCACAGAATTTGATCCAAGCAGGAGTTGATGGATTAAGAGTAGGTATGGGATCTGGTTCGATATGTACTACTCAAGAGGTCTGTGCGGTTGGTCGTGGACAGGTAAATGAAAAGCTCTGAGACCGTGGTATCTATTTTTCTAAATGTGTAAACTTTGGGAATTATATAACTTAACATATTCATATATTTGTGTGTTGGGACTTCTTAGGCTACTGCAGTGTACAAGGTTTGTTCTTTGGCTGCTCAGAACGGGATTCCTGTAATAGCCGATGGTGGTATCTCAAATTCAGGTCACATTGTTAAGGCTCTCGTCCTTGGAGCATCAACTGTTATGATGGGTAGCTTCTTAGCCGGAAGCACTGAGGCTCCAGGGACTTATGAGTATAAGGTATAATCACATCTTCCTTCACTTTAACGAACACTTTTCTTAAAGCTGCTTTCTTTGATGGTTGTGGCAATGGCAGAACGGTAAGAGGATTAAGAAGTACCGTGGAATGGGATCACTAGAAGCAATGACTAAAGGAAGTGACCAGAGGTACTTAGGAGACCAAACGAAACTTAAGATTGCTCAAGGAGTGGTTGGAGCAGTTGCAGATAAAGGTTCAGTGTTGAAACTGATACCTTACACAATGCATGCTGTGAAACAAGGTTTCCAAGACCTTGGTGCTTCTTCCTTGCAATCTGCTCATGATCTGTTGAGATCTAACATCCTTAGGCTTGAGGTAAATGAAATTGTTTGTCTCAATTCTATACCCCAAAAAGTTTTCAGGAACTCTTGTAGTTTTATTGGATTAGTGCTAATGCTGTTTTATTTTGTTTGTGTGCTTTGTATAGGCCCGAACTGGTGCTGCACAGATCGAAGGAGGAGTTCATGGCCTGGTTTCTTATGAAAAGAAATCGTTTTAATCATTGGCTAAAATTTGAAATTTTGTCCTGAGTTCTTCACATGGTACTGATACATGTTGAACATCTATAAATTAATTTGAAACTATGAAATTTTATTAATTTATCTTGTTTAATAATTTATTGATATAGTAATTTATAGAAAACTTAATTTGGAACTACATAGATGTAGTAATTTATAATTTAAAGTGTATTAATTTAACGAATATTAATTTCTCGAGGCTATTGTACTTTTATAACTATGTTTTATTTATGAACATAAGTTTATGTAATAATCTTTTACTGAGATTACTTTCGTGAGATTTTGAAAGATCAGAAAACTAAAATCATCAGTCAATTTTCCCTCATATTAAACCAGCCTTGGTTATTCATAATTAGCCAACTTCTTCTTATTCTAAGACCAAAAAGAAGAAGAGACCTGAGTGTTGTTTTGATATAGAGTTTACCTGACAGATCCACTTGGATCAAGTTAAGATTCTTCCTGTAAGGTCACAGGCTCATAGATGACAGATTTGACAACACTCATCAGATCATGTGATGTGAATCCATCATCTTTCCTATAAAACAAGTTCAACACTTTACTCATGTTCAGAAACACTTCTTTGCATTCCCTTGGAACCACACTTCCTTTCTCCTCGAAAACTAACTTGTATAATTCTTCTCTCTTTCTCTCTGCTAAACCTTTCATCGATTCTATGATCTCTTCTTTGCTGCGATTGTCTCTCTCATGTTTCATGTGCAACGAAACCGCTTTTATCTTCCCTTCTGCGCTTTCTCTCTGCAAGAAAACCTCAAAATGTATACATAGAAATCCCTAATCTATGCCCAGAAGTTTGTTATGTACCATTACTTTGTTGAATTCAGACGTCTCTGCCATTGTAAGAAGAGGCTTACCTTAAAACCTTGTATGTCATTTAGAAGACGACCCATTGTGGTCACGAGCTTGTAGAGCTGATTATATTGATGGCTATCGACTGTCTTCTCTGGAAGTGGCGGTCCGATCAGATAGGTAGCAGGGAGGACAATTGGTCCTAATGCAAATGATACATACGCATTTTCCATGTAATCCTCTAGAGTTGGTGTTGACTTGTCACTGGACCACTCGGCTTCCTTCAACATAGACTTGAGCAAATCCAACCACTGCATAGATTGACCAACTATCACAGCTGTTAGAGAGAATATGATAACAGAAAATATAATTGTGTGGTATGATTGATACAAACAATTTTCACAATGTGGTGTGTCACAGTGCGTCCTTGATAGGTGAATGCTTTAGTCTCCTGTTTCAAGAATTGTATTCCTTAAAACTGAGAATATGATCTCAACATTTTCCGAGCAGTACTCAGGAACACCATTCATATCCCACCTAAAAGTTGTAAGTGAAAAACGAACATATTGTTAAGAGGGAACAAGCAGAGAAAGAGTTGAAGAAAGAGCAAAAATAAATATACTTTTGGACCAAGAAATTTTTCAGTTCTTCTTCGGATCCTCCAACGTCAAAGAAGTCGTCTACAACTGTTGTAAGTACTCCACCTTTTGGCCAAGATATTCGGGCGTCAGACAGTTCTGGAGAAAATAGAGTTGCAGCCCCAGAGAAGTAACAGTATGCCAACTTCTGTCTGACAAATTTCAGGTCCTGCAATCTATTCTCCATAATCCACCTGCAATTTGGTGAGCAGCATTATAGATAAACTCGTGACGATGTACAAATAAAAGTAGCACCTGAAGTCATGACGTGAACTCGTTCAAGTGTGTGGTTATATAACTCCCTAGCTTACGTAAGAAAGCTGAAAAAAGTGAAAACATTTAGCTGCGAGTGCACCTATCAAGATATTCCATTTCTTCACGGTGTATTGACTGGCAGAAATTGAAGTCATCTGCAGCTAACTTCAGGATAGCTGAGCTGCAAATGTTGTTTAAACTAGCACACAGAAGGAAACTAGAATGAGAACAAATGTCCTCCCTAGATTATCACTTAATTGAAGCTGAGATATGTCAAAACATATGGCCGACAAAGAACATAAGCTACAAAGGAATGAAACAAGAGATATTACCGATATGAGGTTTTCATAACTCTAGTGTTCTCCACATTGGACCAATTGAGTAGATTTGTCATGTGATCTAATCTTTCTAGGCTTGCATAGGAGGGAAAAACAAGAGCATCCTCAACCTGTAAAGGATAAGAGTTTCAAATAGCTCTCACAAGAAGATAAGAAAAAGAAATTACCTCTTTGTTGAGGTATTTATCTTGAACAGAGGTCTTAAGCCAGTTTGACAATTCCATCTCCAGATATTTTTTAGTCAACGAACACTGCTTCTTCAATGTGGATTCATGTGGACCACTTTGGGCAGCCTTGAATAATTCCAACACAGAAATTGTATCCTTAAGACATCCTTCCAGAGTATCAGAGCAATCAGATTCTTCTGTTAATGGTTTTAGCGGATCTGCAACAAACACATAGTATGAGCTTAACACATACATGCAGTTGACTAAAATCTAGGCTATATTAATCTGGAAGAAAGAGGGTCCTTTACCGCAAGACACATCATAGCCATGATAAAGCAATAATCGGAAAGCCAAAGCACAAGTGGCTAAGTCCAAACATATCTCTTCATCCCCACGAAGCCAGCATCTGTTTATTGGTTAATGATAGTTTCCAAAAATCATGAACATATATATCAACTTTTTATTCTTTTTGGTTAAACTAGAAACCATAATAACAAGATTCTATAGTGCTGAAGACATTTACCTATAGGTTTCATCCAATACACTTTTAATTTCGTTCTGAAAATCCCTATTGATTCCTAAGCGTTCAAGAGTGTCAATCATACTAAGGCGTGCATAGTGATCAAATGGATAAACTGTGGGAAACTGAAACAATAAGCAAACTTATTAACAGTGAAACTCTTAGATGAAACGAAATTCATAGTCATACTGATAGATATACCTGCGGCTTCAAATTTCTGAAAAAGAGAACAGAGATAACGGAGACACCCATCATTTCCATAGTGAGTATATGCAGGTGCTGTTGTGGCCGGAGAATTAAAAAGTGACCCGTTTCTCCCTTGGTATTTGGAGATCAAATCCCAATCTTTTAGCTTTCTTGTTCCCTCTAAAACATATGTTAGATATGCTTCTCTTCCCTTTGGAAAGCTTTTTATATCACTGGTCATACATCAGACAACAAAGGTTGTGAACTTCTGTAATATATCAGCTTTTAATTTCGTCTGAGTATGCTAATAAAGATCAGCAGTATATACCTTCTAAAATCCAGATCTCTTATCAGTATCATGGCATCCACAATTTCTGAGCCCAATGGAACCACCAGTTCCCCACTTTTTTAAAGCGAGGATACTTGCTAGTGTAGACGATAACACATCCTTTTTTAGAGATTGATGGCTATGACTGTGGGAAAAGCGGAGCTTTTTGGGAACTCGAGATAAAACCATTGCTACCCAACTAGTATCGTATGCCGAAACAGAAAGCTCCACTTTATGTAACATCTTCCTAATCTTTCCCTTTGTCTGCTCAAAGCTCTGAATGGTATAAAATATGAGTTGGTTTGGACCAGATTTATCCTGTTATTCATGATTATTGTAGAAGCAAGCAAATATCAGCTATTTAGTTTTACCGACTGTTAGCTCTTGTCTGTTCTACTGCTACCCGTCTCTTTTCCAAAGTAGCTGCACACAACAAGAGAAGATTTCCAAATGGTTTACGTTAAGTAATTGAGCTCTGAGGCGAATAATATCAGGTAAGAGACTATAACCGTCTAAAACCACAGTAATAATAAGAAGATTATGAAAAATTAATTTCGATATAACCGACCAAACAAACATTTCATAAAACCCACAAGATCAAATCAAAGCGATTTCCATTGCAGAACAATTCGCGTCGTACTGTCAAAAAACAGAATAATCCCAGTTTACTTCAGTCTCCATTTATCCCGGAGAAAACACGAACAGCAAGAATTCACGGGCATGCAAGCGAAGAAAACTAACAATGCCAGAAAAAAATATCAAGAGATCGAGAAAGTGAGAATACACTAACCTGAGATCGAAGACGAACAACCGGAAGAACGGAAGTTGGTAGACATGGAGGAATCAGAACATGTCATCCACAGTGACTTAGAAAATTCTCGATTGTGAAACAGAGAGCGACAGAGTGAAAATTATACTTCCCGAGGAGTTATTTGACACCTGTATGACCCAAAAGTATCTGGAAATCTGGCTCAATATAAATGATAACAACTATATAAACTAGGCCTGCGATTCGGTTCGGTTTGGTTCGGTTCGGGTCGGAAATTTTGGTTATCGGTTATTTCAGTGTTTGAGAAATTTTCCGATTTAGAACCGAAATTGTATTCGGGTCGGTTCGGTTAGGGTAACGGTTTTTTTAATTTTCCACAATTTTCCGAGAAATTCCGAAACAACAAATGGAAACAGAAATAACCTAAAATTTTGGTTTAGTTTCGGTTAGTTTTTACAAAAATAACCACTATCGGTTATTTCGGTATCCGAGAACCGAAATAACCGATTTACGATTCTAAAACCTGCTGTAAAAATCACAGAACAAATGTACCAGTTTTACAAATGTACCAGTTTTAAAACAAACAAATGTACCAGTTTTACAAACATCAAAACATATAAGTCCTCAACCATTGTTTGCATCTTGTCTCATCAATCCATCAGCTGCAAAACAACAAAAGAATAGAACAGTTAGAAATAGGGTCATTAACACATATAAGTCTATGAACTACTTTGCAAAGTAAAGATAAGTTTATGAACCTATAGAGTCATGAAACTATAGTTCCTCAATCATTTGGATTAAGTTTGCCTGTTTTTCACTTTGAATTGAAGTCCTCAACCATTGTTGTAAACAAATCAAAGCCTCAATCATGAAAGGTGTAAGACAGCTTCTATAAGGGTCTAATACACGACCACTTGTGCTGAAAGCTGACTCTGACGCAATAGAGGAGACTTGAATTGCAAGAACATCTCTTGCAAGCTCGGATAAGATAGGGTATTTAATACTATTGTGCTTCCACCAACCTAAGATATCAAAGTCTAATCCCAGATTGTTTTTGGCGCGTGAGACTGTTTTTTCCAGCAAGTAAATGTCAAGTTCACTACTTGACTCTTCATTTGCAGACTCGTCTTCCATCTCTGTATACAAGGAATCAAGCCTCTCATACCCATCGTCTTCTAACAAATCAAATAACATATTGGTACCTTGCTCGGACTCAATATTTTTACTTCTGTTGCATCCACTACATGAGGATCTTGTACTACCAAGTCTAGTAGCGTACTCCTCAAACAATTGTCTCATTACAGTTTTGATAGAAGTCTTCAAATGTTCACTCTCCATACTGCCTTTCCCATACAACTTGTCAAAACATAGAGAAACAAACTGTATCTTGTTTCTCGGATCCAAGACACTTGCAATTATAATAAGTGGATTCATATTCAGCATCCCATCCCAATACTTCTCAAACTTTTTCCTCATTTCTTTTGCTTCCTCACTTAGTTCAGAATCTTCATTACATGACATAGATATTAAATTCCTCTCAATTGTTACAATCTCATTGTATCATAGTGAAGAAGTTATTGACTTTGAAGCTGAGAACGCTAAAGTATAGTTGAAGAAGATTTTCAAAAACTTCACAAACCTCTGAATCGAATCTCAATCAAAAGATGTTGGTGGACCTACACGCTTCTCACCTTCATCATCCTTTTCTAGGACGTATTCATGGTACAAATTTTACTCCGCCATCATCTTCTCAAAGCCTACTCTTAATTTCAGGGCAGCTGTCAACATAAGATATGTTGAGTTCCATCTGGTTGCACAGTCCATTGTCAAGCTGCCCCTTGTAACTTTTCCAGACAACACCCGCATTTGAAATGAGTGTAATCTTGGACTAGATGATCTAACATATTTCACTGCATTCCTAATAGCAGTGATACTACTTTTCACAGAACTTAAACCATCCCTAACTATTAGGTTTAGGATGTGTGCACAGCAACGCATATGCAAGTATTCCCCATCCCTAACTAAGGCAGAAGGGCTTTTCAATCTCAACTTGTTTGAGAACAACTCCAAAGCTTTGTCATTTCCTTTAGCATTGTCAACTGTGACTGTGAAAACTCTCTCAATACCCCACTCATCTAAACATTGGCTTAAATTCTTTGCAATTGTCTCTCCTTTATGATCTAAGACAGGCTTAAAGCTAATGATCCTCTTCTGCATCACCCAATTTGTATCAACACAGTGTGCTGTTACAACCATGTAACTACAGGATGTTGTTGGAGCCACCCAAATATCTGTTGTCAAACTAACTATCTTCCCAGCACACCCAAATATGCTCCTAAGCTTATGTTTCTCTTCCATATACATTGCAAATATGTCTGTTGTTGTTGTCTTCCTACAGTGGACAGTGTAAAGGGGAAGTAGATGATGACAAAATCTCCTAAACCCTTCTGATTCTACGAATGAGAAAGGCAACACATTCAAGACGATCATCTCATTAACAGATCTCCTAAAGAGATGCTTGATAACAGAATTTTTACTTTATTGTCAAATTCTATTATACTTGTACGTCGGTTGTAGTATAATAGGTGTCAATCCAACTGGGAATGTAATTATCAACCGGGATGCAGTTAACTACTCTAATTCAAGCCAATCAAAGTGTGGTTTCTCTAACAACCTAAATTTGAACCCTTAAAACGAAATTAAACAAAGCAATGCAATTGTAAATAATTCAAACAAGGCAATAAACAGCAGAATATCAAATAGAATTAAAGCAGGGTGAGAAAGCAGGATCCTGAGGAGTGAGTTTCATAGGTCAACGTGACTCTTAAGTTAACTAGGCGCTTGATATCACTCAATAGAGCTAGTCTCTAGGCAACGAGAACACAAATAATGAGTCCACTCTCGTGGTAAACAAACTCGAGTAGACTACTAATAGACCCTATCGCCATAGGCGTTTGATAATCTAGTCGGAATGAACAATCAACTCGCTTAACGCCGATTCACACCTCAGACATTTGATCCCTCGAGCTGAGCATGTAAATCTCTGAAGTGGTTCAGTCTGACGCTCTACCAAACACCCATCGGTGCTAGAGCGTCTCAGAACAAGCCTCAGTTGATCAGAATGAAACTGGTGATGATAACACCAAATTAGAAAAAACTTACATAAATCTAACCCTAAGCGCCTTAGAAAACCTAAGTATCACGTATACCTAACTCATCCTCAGGAACCCTAAATGACTACTCAGAACACATAAGTTTAACACCAAACACGAATTCAGGGTTTGAATGCATCAATAAAGGACTCGAACAAGGTATGAAATCAACGATTAACGTAAAACTGAATTGCATAAAATAAACTCGAAAATCAGAGAGTTGAGTTCGATTACAAAGCTCTAAGATCGCAAGCAAAATCAATTGTAAAAACTAGAGTCCGGGTTTTTGCAACATATAAGAATATTTATACTAAACTCATAGCAAAACCCTAGATGAACTCGGCCCAAAGAGCAGTGGATTTTAGCCTTGGTTTGGCCCAATGAGGAATGGACTCGATTCTGGGCTCGAGCGTGGGCCTGAAAGTGGGCTCGACCTTGTCTGGAAAAGGGGCTCGATCAATGTTCGAGTTGAACTCGAGCTGGGGCTCAAACTCGGCTTGATCTGGGGCTCGAACTCGGCTCGACCTGGGGCTCGGTAATGGGCTCGATCTACGCTCGAGCTGGGGCTCGATAATGGGATCGGTAACGGGCTCGATCTACGCTCTAGCTGGGGCTCGATAATGGGCTCAATTTGAGGCTCAATTTGCCCGCATCCAGTACCTGAACACTCAGAAAATGTAGTATGTATGCAGATGCATGTGAATGTGTATGAATAATACTATCTAGACTCCAACTATATGAGAATGTATCAAAATGTATGTATAATATACTTAAATGATGCTCCTAAGACGTACTAAAAACGTGTATATCAACTCCCCCGAACTTAGTCTTTGCTTGCCCTCAAACAGATGCATAGTGCTAAGAAGGAAGAGATGGTGTAGACTCTGGGAACACCTTGCCTCAAACAAACAAATCAGTAGGCTGAAAATTGTAAGCCACAAATGAACACTTATTCTATTGTAAAAACACAATCTACTCTCATCAAGGCTTAGCATCCTAACCAGATATCCTTAGTGCTTAGCTGAGCTCTAAGAAGCGCAAGTTTGATTCCTATTTCCAAAGGTGCGGGCCTCAAGAGGGGTTATTGATCATGGACTATTGGTGCAACTTCCAAGAGTTTAGCAAACTTAATTTATTCAGCACAATTTTTAGATTCAGTTTCTGCTCAAACTCAGGATTATGCTCGAGCTTTATTAGTGAACGCAAGGAAGTACGGGTCTACGCACAGCCCTCATTCACCTTAGGCATCAATGTCTTTGCTTTCTCAATGAACAGGAAAAAGTACGGGTTTACGCACAGTCCCGGTTCACCTTAGGCAAAATCATATTGGTTTTATCAGTGAACACAAGAAAGTACGGGTTTACGCACAATCCCCGTTCACCTTAGACCTCGTTATGTGAGCTGAGTTATATGAGAGGTACCCCTTTTTTTTCGTTTTATTCTTTCTAATTGACAAGCCAAACTCAAGGAAGGATCAAATTCAATGTATCTCAAACCCCTATCTTGGCAAATTCAAATTCAATGTTAGAGAAAACAAACTACGCCCTTTCGAGACACAACATAAGCACAGGTTTCAAAGGCGGATGATCTACCTGTTAGGTTTCGAAAGGGAAGAACAGCAAGTCCAAGAGTTCATTATGGTTACTAATCAATCAACCTAGCAACACTGTCTATCCAAAACAAGATGGTTCCTAAAACTTGGACTCGATCCTAAGTCCAATGCATGATCACTAAGTTTTTTTTTTTTTTTTTTTTTTTTTTTAAATGCGTATGAAGCATGAGTTCAAATCAAATTAAGAAAACAGCAAACATGATTAGTAGTAACCTTGGTCCTCCCCCAAACTTAAATCACACAGTCCCTTGTGTTGATAAAAGTTTGAGGAAGGTCTCAGACAAGTAATGACGTAATAAAATTAATGCAGTGGTATGTACAAGGGGGAGGTTGGCGTTCTTACCTCAGCGGAAGAGAGACCATCCAGCGGGATCTGTGTCCATCGGATGAATGTTGGGATCAGTGGGCAGATGTGAACTCGACTCATGTTGATCGTTGTAACCAGGCGCTGGTTGTTACGTGTAGCTCTGAAACTCTGAGCCGAATAGGTCATAGCTACTGAGTTCTGCCTGAGGTGTGTATTGCCGTGAGGTCGAGTCCTGGTTATCGAGTCATGGAATTCCCGTCTGCAGTGTGAGCTGGTGTACATCTGGCTGCTGCTGTGGTTCCTCAGTCCAAGTTCGCTCTTGACGAGGACGACTAGTGGAACGTCTTCGTACTGCTCGGCGTTGTCTCGGTGGCTCATAATTGGGCTCTACATCAAGTTCCTCAGTATGTGCTGAATTGAGATCAAATGCCTGGATTTCTGGCATTACATTCCTTGGCTGAGAGGATGTCGCACGCTCGTATGAAGATGCTCTGCGTGGCTGCATCACTGTCGGAGTGTTGTGCTCATACGAGGACGCCCTGTGTGGCTACATTTCTGGGCCATGATTGGAGGGTTGCCTGGAGATTGATGTCGACCTTCTGCGCTGCACTGGTTCTGGAGGCGTGGGAACTGGACTTCTTCGAGTGTTGGGGTTCAATGATAGAGAGCTGAGCTTGTCCATGATCGTGTTAATTTTCTTCGTATTCCACCTAGACAACTTGGAGAGTAGCCCAATGTGCTTATGCGCTGCTTTCAACCCTTTTGACATCTTAGGGTCTACATAGTCTTCAAAGTAATAACAGTCTGGTTCATCTAATGTGCTCTCTGTGACCTCAGGTGTCTTCTCGTGGTGGTGGGTTCTAGAGCGAGTTTCAGCGAGGAGATGCGATGGTGGCAGAAACGCAATGTTCGACTCGACTACTATATCGGCGTACTCTGGGTTGGGAAGCTGAATGTGTGAATCCGTGTTTGCACCTGGTTGTGCAAATTGATACATCAACTTTCCTCTGACTGAGCTCTTCCTCAAAAATCTATGGTTCATGAGGTATGTCATATCGATGTACGCCAGAGGAGTCGAATCTTTCGATTTTATGGTGACATTACATGCCTCCATAATCCTCGTTACAATTCCTCCACAGCATATGGAAGCATTATCTTTGCTCTGCAACTGAATTGCCCAGATTTTGTACCATATCAGCTGCTTCATGATCGCCTTTGTGAACCCGTTATGGTTCCTATTCCCCTCGAAGCTGATTCCATGATCATAGTTGTTGAGAATGGTTAGGAGCGCTGCTTCAATCATCTCAAGCTCTGGCTTCCTGACATTCCCCGACTCATGTCTGGCAAAACATGTATCAGCAATCACCTTGTGAAAGTACCTGATTGTCGGGTTCCTGATTTTGGCGCTCTTATTGCGTGAAGCACTGTAGTCGTCTAGTGTTGCAATTAACTTCCACAACAGATTCAGCTCGTCACGGTCGAAATCAGTGTCGTTACCATCAGAATGCTGGAGGTCAAACAACTGCTCGAATTGCAACGCTGAGAATGAGTATTTCCTGCCGTTGACTACGAAAGTTAGGGCTCCAAACCCATCTATTTCCCGCAGTCTCGTCTCATTCTCAAGATACATCCGCAATTCCACTGAAGCTAGGAACTGCACAGTTTCAGCAGGGTAGGTTTCGCGTGCGTTCGACACGAATTGTGTTAGGCCAAAATTTCGCAGCATCTTATCAACATCCCTGGCTATGCCTAATTGCACCATCGTCTCCCGGTGCATGTATCTTGTCCCTTCCACTTTCACTTGTTTGAGGTGCCTCAACGCCTGTTTATGTGGCATATTTTCAGGGAGATTTTCATCAACCCAGACATCCTGTTCAGTGTCATCAGTGCATGACTCCTCTTGGGTTTCATCTGGAGTGGTCTCTCTCATGACTTCTTTACCACTACGTCGCCTAGTTCTGCGTACCAGTTGCGGCGCCTCAAAACTCGAGTCCTTATCATCTAAATCCACTAGTGAATCAACTAAATACGGTATGTGTTGACGCCTTGAAGAACCTTCCCCTGATCTTCTCATACTGTGAGCTGAAATCAACAACACCGAATTTACTTTTAAGTGAGCTCAGAATCAACAACACCAATATTGTAGATAATGGAATAATCTATAATATATAAAATATATAATATTTAATATAATATACAATATATATAAAATATATAATATAATATATATTATAATATATTAGAAAATAATTAAGAGAGGTGGAGGAAGCTCGAGTGGTGGTCGACAGAGAGCTCGAGTGGAACGTGCGGTCGTGTGGAGCTCGAGTTGTGTTCGGAGGGAGCTCGAGTTCACTGCAGGATGAGCTCGAGTCGTGTGCGGGAAGCGGGCGTGTGTCGGCGAGTGGAGCTCGAGCAGCAGTCGAGTGTGGATTGGAGTGTGGGTCTGGGGCGCGTGATAGAGAAGGCTCGACTTCAATCTCGAGTGGTGCTCGAGTGAACGTGGGAGCGTGTAGCGGTGCTTGAGTTGTGATCAAGCGTGGTGGTTGCGAGCTCGAGTTCACGCGGGACACAGTGAGAGCTCGAGTGGTGCTCGAGTGGGGCGTGTCGAGCTCGAGTTTTGCGTGTCGTGCGGCACGGGAGAGTGAACTCGAGTCGGCGGGTGAGGTGAGCTGTGGAGGGCTCGAGTGGTGCTCGAGCGTGGCGGTTGCGGCGAAGAAAGCTCGAGTGGTGTGAGAGAGAGCTCGAGTTCGTAGATGGGCGTGTTGAGCGTGGTCTGGACGTGAGGAAGCTCGAGTGCTAGGGAGGCTCGTGTTGAGGTGGTGCGAGCTCGAGTACGGTCCGGAGTGCCGAGAGGAGGAAGGAGGGCTCGAGTGGTGATGAAGTGCGACTACAAAAGAAAATGAGAAGTGTGAATGCAAATGGGGTGATTGTTGCGAAGGAGAAGAAGCTGATTTAAAGAGGTGGAAGAGAAGGCGTGGGAGACAGTCCTGGTTGACGAGACACCTCGTGGGGCTCCACCACTCGAGTCCCATCAAAATTAATTTTTTTTTTTTTTTTGGACTCGACCCCAGTCATGACGATGCTCTGGTGTTCAAGTCCTGAAAATTAAATACTAAGCTTAAAGCAAAAATTAAGTGAAATAAAAATGTAAAAGCTTAATTAGGATATGTTCAAGGATATGCATGGGATTGCCTCCCAAGTGCGCTAGTTTAAAGTCACTGAGCTTGACTTTCACTCTTTCAATGGTTAGATGGTTCATCGAGAGAAACTGAGGTTCTCTCGTGAATACTCTCATCGGCTCGATACTGCTTAACCCTCTGCCCATTCACAATAAAATCGTTTCCTTCCCTGTTGATCAATGTAATAGCTCCATATGGCAAAACTTCTTTCACTCGGAATGGACCTGACCATTTTGACTTCAACTTTCCTGGGAACAATTTTAGCCTCGAGTTAAACAGTAACACTTGGTCGCCTGGCGTGATATTCTTGTGTGCAATCTTCTTGTCGTGGAATGCTTTCGTCCTTTCCTTGTACAATTTCGAGCTCTCGTAAGCTTCAAATTTGTCCTCCTCTAACTCATGCATATTCAGGACCCTGTTCTCCTGAGCAGTTTTGAGATCGAAATTTATGAACCTCGTGGCCCACAGTGCCTTGTACTCTATCTCAACAGGCAGATGACATGCTTTCCCATACAGAAGCTGAAATGGTGTCCTTCCAATTGGTGTCTTGAAGGCTGTTCTGTAAGCCCAGAGGGCGTCGTCCAACTTCACGGTCCAATCACGTTTTGACACCCCAACAACTCGAGCTAAAATAGCCTTGATCTGCTTGTTTGAAACCTCCACCTGACCACTAGTTTGTGGATGATAAGGCGTAGCTACCTTATGCTTAACTCCATTTTTCTTTAGCATGTTCTCAAACACCTTGTTGATAAAGTGGGAGCCTCCATCACTTATTAAAACACGAGGCACACCAAATCTTGGGAAAATTGTGCTCTTGAACAGCTTGATGACGACTCTAGCATCATTAGTCGGACTTGCCGCAGCTTCTACCCACTTCGAGACGTAGTCTACTGCGACGAGAATGTAGCGATTCCTATGAGATGGTGGATTGAAAGGCCCCATGAAATCGATTCCCCAACAGTCAAATATCTCAACCTCTAGAATTGGGTTCTGTGGCATCTCGTTCCTTCTACTGATACTACCCATTCTCTAACATGGATCACACTTGGAGATGAAATCCTGAGTGTCCCTGAACACTGTCGGCCACCATAACCCTGATTGCAAAATCTTTTGGACTGTCTTGAACGTGGCGAAATGTCCACCGTAAGCAGACCCATGACAATGCTCCAGAACACCCTGAACCTCTTCTTCTGCTATGCACCTTCTGAACAACCCATATGCTCCCTTCTTGTATAAGTAAGGTTCATCCCAGAAGTAGTGGTTGACGTCTCTGAAAAACTTCTTCCTCTGATAGGCGTCCAAACAGCTAGGCACTTCACCCACGACTAAGTAATTAACTAAATCCGCATACCAAGGTAGAGTGGATCCGGCTAACTTCTTGTTGATTTGAGAATAATTCTCTTCTGCTCCCAGAGTCATGAGTTGCTCTTCTGGCATTGAGTCATCAATAGGGGTCGAGTCCTCAATCATCATTCGTGACAGGTGATCTGCAACCCCGTTTTCCACTCCAGGTTTGTCCACAATCTCTAGATCAAACTCTTGCAGCAGCAGTATCCATCTCAGTAGTCTCGGCTTGGCGTCTTTTTTCTTCATAAGATATTTCAACGCTGCGTGATCAGTGTGAACAATGATCTTGGATCCCACCAAGTATGATCTGAATTTCTCAAACGCAAAAACTACAGCAAGGAGTTCCTTTTATATGGTGGCGTACTTGGTTTGGGCGTTGTCTAGAGTCCGACTAGCGTAGTGTATCACGTTCAACTTCTTGTCCTTTTTCTGACCCAGGACTGCTCCAATAGCAAAATCGCTTGCATCGCACATGATCTCGAATGGGAGGTCCTAGTCTGGAGGTTGGACTATTGGAGCAGATATCAGCGCCTCTTTGATCTTAAGGAACGCTTCGAGGCATTCGGGGTTGAAATTGAACTCGACTTCTTTGCATAATAGGCTCGTCAGGGGCCTTGAAATTTTGGAGAAATCCTTGATGAATCTTCTATAGAACCCAGCGTGACCCAAAAAGCTTCTAATATCCTTCACTGTCTTAGGGGGTTGCAGTTGAGCCATGACCTCAATCTTTGCCTTGTCAACCTCAATACCCCTCTCAGATACTTTGTGCCCCAACACTATGCCTTCCTGAACCATGAAGTGACACTTCTCCCAGTTGAGCACTAGGTTGGTCTCCACACACATGCTAAGCACCCTGCACAAATTTGACAAACAAGAGGAGTAGGAAGAGCCATAGACGGAAAAATCGTCCATGAACACCTCGACTACGTCCTCAATCAAATCCAAGAAAATTGAAGTCACACAGCGCTGAAATGTAGCAGGAGCATTGCACAACCCAAACGGCATGCGTTTGTAAGCGAAAGTGCCATAAGGGCAGGTAAAAGTAGTTTTTTCTTGATCATCCGGGTGTATAGGGATCTGGAAGAACCCACTGTACCCGTCAAGGAAACAATAATACTTTTTACCAGACAACCTTTCAACCATCTGATCAATAAAGGGCAAAGGAAAATGATCTTTTCTACTAGATGAATTCAACCTCCTATAATCTATGCACATCATATGCCCCGTTATGGTTCTAGTGGGTATTAATTCGTTTTTATCATTTTTAACCACTGTAATACCCCCTTTCTTAGGAACACAATGCACAGGTGAGACCCACTTACTATCAGAGATTGGATATATAACATCAGCGTCTAGCAACTTAAGTATCTCCTTTTTAACCACTTCTTTAAGGTTCGGATTCAATCTCCTCTGGGGCTCTACACTAGAATGAGATTAGTCTTCTAAGTGTATCCTATGCATGCAAAAACTTGGAGAGATTCCTCTAATATCCTTAAGTGTGTATCCTATGGCTTTTATAAAACGTTTAAGCTCAGTCAAAAGCATACTTAATTCATCATCATTCAATGCGTCATTCACAATCACAGGATAAGTAGAATTGGGACCCAGAAAAGCATACCTCAGTCCTGCAGGGAGTGGTTTCAGCTCCACTTTGGGTGCCATGAGCTCGGACCAGTCATCAGTAACGTCAGGCGTAGCGCACTCGAGCACTTGCAGCTCGAGTCTCTGTCTCGAGTCTGCTTCAAATACACTCGAGTCCAATTTGTTGATCCCTGCTGAACTCTTGATTGGCCTGTGACAATCCAACAGGTTGGCGTAGAATTCAGCTTCTATACTCAGGTACCCCTCAGCGGCTGGTTTTGTCAGAGCAACTTGCAGTTGATCCTCTGCTGCCAATTCCTCTAACAGCTCGTCAGCAAGGGTGTCCATCTCTTGCATTGAGAACACCTGACCTTCGATCGTTGTTTTTTTAATCGTGTCATTGATGTTGAATTTCATTCTAAGATTTGGACCCAGATTCAGCTCGATGACTCCATTCCTAACATCAATTAAAGCGCATGCTGTGGCCAAGAAAGGTCTTCCAAATAACAGAGGGTCCTTAGGTTCTTCTTCCATCTCCAATACAACAAAATCTGTTGGTATCTCAACTCCCCCCACTTTCACAGGAAGGTCTTCTAGGATGCCATGAGGGATTCTCACAGACCTATCCGCCAGAATCAATGAGATTTTGCAGGGCTTTTAATCAACAAAGCCTAACCTCTTTGCAACTGAAAGCGGCATGAGACTGATTGAGGCGCCTAGATCGCAAAGACACTTGTTGAATGATAGGGGTCCAAGTGAGCATGGGATTGTAAAGGTTCCAGGATCACCAAGCTTTTTTGGTACAACTTTCCTTTGGATTATGGCGCTAATTTCGTGTGTCAGTACGACCATACCCTCGACTGTTTGAGTTCTCTCCTTAACTGCATCCTTGAGAAATTTCTGGTATGGAGGTATTAGCATAAACGCATCCAAGAATATTGGAATCTTTACCTCAATGTCTTTCATCTGCTTATCAAAGAGCGCCTTGTACTTCTCAGTAAGCTCCTTCTTGAACCTTTGGGGAAAGGGTAATTGGGGTTTATATGGTGGAAGGACAAATGGTTTACTCCTCTCTAGGGTTTCTTCAGGTGGATGGGCGTCTGGCGTACTGGGTTTTTCAGTAGATTGTGTCTTGGGAACAGCTTCAGGTTGAGTCTCTGTCTGACTCTTGATGATAAAATCATCCCCCTCCTGAACCTTACTGTCCTCAGTATGCTTTGGACTCTCTGCTCGAATCAGTAATTCGCGTCCACTTCTCAGAGTGATGGCACTGGCGTGATATTCTTTTGGGTTGGGAACTGATTTCCCTGGAAGTTGCCCAGTTGTCTTCACCGTTGAGGATGACGCTTGCTGACTCTCTACATACTTGAGCCTTGCGTTCAACGTCTCAAATTTGCACGTGAGATCGTTGTGAGAAGCGTCAATCTTAGAGTGCACCTCTGCAAATTTATGCGTGACTTCAGCAGCAGACGCTTTCTGTCCCTTCAAGATTTCTTGGAGTAGGCTCAAAACTTCTGGTGGCTATGTAGGGGTTGGTGGAGTGTGTGATTCATACCCAGGTGGAATGTTTGCAGCTGGCTGGTAATTCTTGTGATATTGTTGCTTAGGGACAAACATGTTCGACTGAGCGTGTGGGGGTTTGGGTGGGTAGGTCTGGTCTTGGGGGTTTGCCACGTTGTTGCTTCTGTATGAGAGGTTTGGGTGCTGCTTATAGTTGTTGTACTGTTTGTAACCACCTCCCTGATTCTGCAAATAATTAATCTCCTCAACCTAATCATCCTCCTCGTCTGGAACGTGTTCATCACCAGTCATGAAGTGGACATGTTTGTGTTGTACTTGCAGCAGCCTATCAATTTTGTCCAACTTGACGTTCAGGGCCTTGAGTTCCTTCCTGCTGACTGTGTCTGTGTCCACTGTGTTTCTGACCGTCCTATCATAGTCCTCATTATACTGCCCATCTGCCTGAGCCATGTTCTCCACTAACTGCCAACCATCAGAGAGAGAGAGTTAAGAAAATTTTCATGGCTTGCGGTATCCCAATAACCTGCGGATATTAGGGTGAACTCCTCTGTAGAGGTTGTTGAGAAGAGTCTCAGCAGGGTATCCATGATGTGGGCACTGAGACTGATAGTTCTTGTACCTCTCCCAGGCTTCAGCAAAGGTTTCAGAATTCTGTTGGGTGAAGGTAGAGATGGCGTTTCTCAACTTTGCAGTTCGAGAGTTGGAGAAGAATTTGGCGAGAAACGCAGATTTACAAGCTTCCCATGACGTGATGGAGCCTTGCGGTAAGTGTTTCTCCCAGACATGGGCTTTGTCTCCCAGAGAAAACGGGAACAACCTCAGTTTGAATGCGTCCTCACTGACTCCATTAAGCCTTTGCAGTCCACAGAGTCGCTCAAATTCGTCCAAGTGATCAAGCGGATCTTCAGATGGTAGGCCATGAAACTGCCTATTTTGGATCATAGAGATGAGAATGCTCTTGATCTCGAAGTTGTTGTTTGTTATTGCTGGGGGGACAATTCCACGTCTCTGGGTGTGGGTACTTGGTGCATCTCCAGCACCTATTATTCGCGATCTCCTCTGTGGAGGCTGGTCCACAGGGGGAATGTGTGAGTTGGACTCAGTGTCTGCGTTCATTATGACTCTTTCTGTAAGCGTACTGTAGACTTGGTTTCTCTGCGCTCTTAACTCGCGTGGTAGTTGGTTAATGTTGTCAAGAGGCTCGAGAAGATTTTGATTTCCTTGAGAACGTGTCTGCATAAACTGAGTGAAGTCAAACTGAGCAGTAGGATCAAGTTGACGTACTGGAGGTTGAAATCACTTGAAACAGAACACAAAACACAGTGCCACAAGTGAGTATGTAACGAAGAGTAAATAGAACTTGAGCTTAAAAAGTTAACAATCCTAATTGTAACTAGCAGAGACCCATTTGGAAACGCCGCCAATTTGATAACAGAATTTTTACTCTATTGTCAAATTCTATTATACTTGTACGTCGGTTGTAGTATAATAGGTGTCAATCCAACTGGGAATGTAATTATCAACCGGGATGCAGTTAACTACTCTAATTCAAGCCAATCAAAGTGTGGTTTCTCTAACAACCTAAATTTGAACCCTTAAAACGAAATTAAACAAAGCAATGCAATTGTAAATAATTCAAACAAGGCAATAAACAGCAGAATATCAAATAGAATTAACCCAGGGTGAGAAAGCAGGATCCTGAGGAGTGAGTTTCATGGGTCAACGTGACTCTTAAGTTAACTAGGCGCTTGATATCACTCATAGAGGCTAGTCTCTAGGCAACGAGAACACAAATAATGAGTCCACTCTCGTGGTAAACAAACTCGAGTAGACTACTACAGACCCTATCGCCATAAAGGCGTTTGATAATCTAGTCGGAATGAACGATCAACTCGCTTAGCGCCGATTCACACCTCAGACATTCGATCCCTCGAGCTGAGCATGTAAATCTCTGAAGTGGTTCAGTCTGACGCTCTACCAAACACCCATCGGTGCTAGAGCGTCTCAGAACAAGCCTCAGTTGATCAGAATGAAACTGGTGATGATAACACCAAATCAGAAAAGACTTACATAAATCTAACCCTAAGCGCCTTAGAAAACCTAAGTATCACGTATACCTAACTCATCCTCAGGAACCCTAAATGACTACTCAGAACACATAAGTTTAACACCAAACATGAATTCAGGGTTTGAATGCATCAATAAAGGACTCGAACAAGGTATGAAATCAACGATTAAAGTAAAACTGAATTGCATAAAATAAACTCTAAAATCAGAGAGTTGAGTTCGATTACAAAGCTCTAAGATCGCAAGCAAAATCAATTGTAAAAACTAGTGTCCGGGTTTTTGCAACATGTAAGAATATTTATACTAAACTCATAGCAAAACCCTAGATGAACTCGGCCCAAAGAGCAGTGGATTTTAGCCTTGGTTTGGCCCAGTGAGGAATGGACTCGATTCTGGGCTCGAGCGTGGGCCTGAAAGTGGGCTCGACCTTGTTCTGGAAAAGGGGCTCGATCAATGCTCGAGTTGAGCTCGAGCTGGGGCTCGAACTCGGCTTGAACTGGGGCTCGAACTCGGCTCGATAATGGGCTCGGTAACGGGCTCGATCTACGCTCGAGCTGGGGCTCGATAATGGGCTCGATTTGAGGCTCAATTTGCCCGCATCCAGTACCTGAACACTCAGAAAATGTAGTATGTATGCAGATGCATATGAATGTGTATGAATGATACTATCTAGACTCCAACTATATGAGAATGTATCAAAATGTATGTATAATATACTTAAATGATGCTCCTAAGACGTGCTAAAAACGTGTATATCAACTATTTACTCTATTGTCAAATTCTATTATACTTGTACGTCGGTTGTAGTATAATAGGTGTCAATCCAACTGGGAATGTAATTATCAACCGGGATGCAGTTAACTACTCTAATTCAAGCCAATCAAAGTGTGGTTTCTCTAACAACCTAAATTTGAACCCTTAAAACGAAATTAAACAAAGCAATGCAATTGTAAATAATTCAAACAAGGCAATAAACAGCAGAATATCAAATAGAATTAACACAGGGTGAGAAAGCAGGATCCTGAGGAGTGAGTTTCATAGGTCAACGTGACTCTTAAGTTAACTAGGCACTTGATATCACTCAATTGAGCTAGTCTCTAGGCAACGAGAACACAAATAATGAGTCCACTCTCGTGGTAAACAAACTCGAGTAGACTACTAACAGACCCTATCGCCATAGGCGTTTGATAATCTAGTTGGAATGAACGATCAACTCGCTTAGCGCCGATTCACACCTCAGACATTCGATCCCTCGAGCTGAGCATGTAAATCTCTGAAGTGGTTCAGTCTGACGCTCTACCAAACACCCATCGGTGCTAGAGCGTCTCAGAACAAGCCTCAGTTGATCAGAATGAAACTGGTGATGATAACACCAAATCAGAAAAGACTTACATAAATCTAACCCTAAGCGCCTTAGAAAACCTAAGTATCACGTATACCTAACTCATCCTCAGGAACCCTAAATGACTACTCAGAACACATAAGTTTAACACCAAACACGAATTCAGGGTTTGAATGCATCAATAAAGGACTCGAACAAGGTATGAAATCAACGATTAACGTAAAACTGAATTGCATAAAATAAACTCGAAAATCAGAGAGTTGAGTTCGATTACAAAGCTCTAAGATCGCAAGAAAAATCAATTGTAAAAACTAGTGTCCGGGTTTTTGCAACATGTAAGAATATTTAAACTAAACTCATAGCAAAACCCTAGATGAACTCGGCCCAAAGAGCATTGGATTTTAGCCTTGGTTTGGCCCAGTGAGGAATGGACTCGATTCTGGGCTCGAGCGTGGGCCTGAAAGTGGGCTCGACCTTGTTCTGGAAAAGGGGCTCGATCAATGCTCGAGTTGAGCTCGAGCTGGGGCTCGAACTCGGCTTGATCTAGGGCTCGAACTCGGCTCGATAATGGGCTCGGTAACGGGCTCGATCTACGCTCGAGCTGGGGCTCGATAATGGGCTCGGTAACGGGCTCGAGCTTGGGCTCAATAATGGGCTCGATTTGAGGCTCAATTTGCCCGCATCCAGTACCTGAACACTCAGAAAATGTAGTATGTATGCAGATGCATGGGAATGTGTATGAATGATACTATCTAGACTCCAACTATATGAGAATGTATCAAAATGCATGTATAATATACTTAAATGATGCTCCTAAGACGTGCTAAAAACGTGTATATCAATGCTTGTCATACTTCACGGTGGTCACTGCCCCACTAATATCACTTGCTAACACCTTCTGTGTGCCAGATTCTAAAAATGCCTTATACATCTTGCATCTTAGTATGTGATTTCTCATACTACTTGTTCCTGTCTTCTTGCTGTCACAGCCAATCTCAGGACCACAATACTTGCAGGTACAAACTGCAAGATTGTCATCTTTCTGTGTAGAGTGTTGCCAAACCTCTGCCCTATGTCCAGTCTTCTTCTTAGGTTTGGCTGGCGTTCCAGACGTGGAGTAATCTGTAGCTGCCCTTTTACGCGTGACTGAAGGCTCTCTATTAACCTGTTTCTCTATGTTGTTGACATTGTTGTCTGAATGAGCAGACATCTTTACTGCTAACGAATCCATTATTAACCCCCTTTCTTTTTTCTTTTTTTTCTAACTTATTTACTAATTCTAATTGTATACTGAATTAATACGAGCATTTGGTATACGAATACCACCTTCATTGTGATTAGATCACAATCAAGGTGCACACAATTAACACAATTCACACACATAATTAACACAATTCAGACATATACTACTAGACTACCATCTAACAGATACACATAAGTTTTCACTTAATCTAATTCTTCATTTAATAATCTTTTTCATTACTTTAAAACTGATTCTTCACTTAATCTAATTCTTAATTATTTTCTGTATTTTTATGATTTTATGATTTTATGATTTCAAATTTCCCCTAAACCATCATTCCGAACTCATTCTGTATTTACGGTTCGGTTCGGTTCGGAAATGTCAGACCGATCGGAAATCGCAGGCCTAACCACAGAGATTCACATCCTACCTACCTAACATTTCTAAAAGATCAACGTCGAATAGAAGAACTTACCTGATTTTTGGCTTGGGTCGATTTGGGGATTTCGGATTTTGTTTGCCGAAGTCGACAATAATCTTCCTACAATCTCAGAAACAACAAAATATTCAGATTACAAACGATTAAACAATAAGCATAATCTAATTAATCAATCGATTCAAAAAAGTTCGAAACCCTAGAAAATTTCCTAGTCGATTAAACCCGATTAAATCGATTCAAAGAGTGAAGGAGTTACCTGGAGTAAGCCAAAACGTTGAAGATTCGTCTTATCGGCGTCGGAGACTTGCCTGAGAGTCGCTCAGAAGATGGAACTTCGAATCGCCGAATCGCCTTCTTCGCGGCCGCGGAGGGTTTTTTTTTAGGTTAAGTTTTTAATGAATTAGGTTAAGAAAATTAGTTTATATACTTCGGTTTTAACTCGGTTAACCAATAACCGAACCGAATTAACTTATAACCAATTGCATATTTCAAATTGTACCGATTACCCTAAACCATCATTCCGAACTGATTCCGAAAACCGTATTTACAGTTCGGTTCAGTTCGGAAATATCGGTTATATCGGAACGGTTTTTCGGAATCAGTTCGGAAATATCAGAAATCACAGGCCTAATATAAACTATAGAAGTCACTAGACACATCAATACAATAAAGGACAATTCAAAAAAGGAAATGAAGTGTACATATATATCTAGCAAATCAACAGGTGGACCCTGTATATCCACTTGGCAAATAGTACTAGTTTTATGAAATAATTACCAAAAATCTCATATATTGAAACCAATCACCACAAAACTACAAAATCATAGCAAATGGACTATATACTATTTTAACAACAATATGAGGGGAAATCAAAGCCAAGGACTGGCTAGTATCTTAACAACAATATGAGGGGAAAAAAACGTGTGTTTTCAACAATATCCAACTATAAACGGACTATATACTATTTTTTCTTTTGTTTAGTTAGCTCAGGATGGAAGGAACAAGCCTGATTTCCTGAAGAACTTTTGTTATTGCAAACCTCGAGCACTTTTGTTCCACGAAAGGTATGAGGGATCTCCGAGTTGCCTGAAAATGAAACCCAGAAGACAACAAGATCTTCCACTATACAATATCTAACATGATGTAATCCAAAGAATGAAAATCCAAAGCGTAGTAATGTCTTCACAAAATGTTAGAGACCTTACTTGGGAAGGAAAGATTAAGATGTTCGTAACGTACCTTGGCTTTACTAGATACAATACGGCAAATGTAACAGCTAAGAACAAGCAAATGCTGCCTACAGTAAGATAAGCAATCCCGAGGAAATCGTTCCTTCCACCAAGCCAGCTAGTTGTTGATAGCACTAGCTTCTTCTCCATCGTTTCTACCTTTCACATACCTACACATATAATTAACCAGTGATGTAACTGATATGACCACATATTGAGGTGAAAACAACACTACCATTACATGTAAGAGAGTTAAAAGTAAGAGACGAAATCAAGTACTAATTTCTGAGTAAATAAGGCAAAATACCGTCTATGGTTTTGGTAGAAACTTTCAAGTTGGTAGTATACGTAAACAGGATGCTTCATATATTTTGTTACCTGAACAAAAGATAAAGACAGGTTTTAGAAAGAGCCATACCGAGGAGAACAGCTGTTATATAACCATGGAAAGGTCTAAATTGCCATAGGGAATAGACATCTACCATTATTGTTCTGTTACATATCTTATTTCCATCGCCTTATATGTAATAGACCTTGTTGTTTCTTGGAGATGCTGGAATGCAATCTGTGTCATATCGATCAACAATCTCGACGACCTTGAGGTATGAATGAAACATTTCCATAATAAATCAGAAAGTCGGAGGTGAAGAAATAAACAATAGAAAAGGAAGAAAACATTCGCTTGATGCACATACTCCCTCAGAAGCAAATAAGCACACTCTTAGCAGTGCCGGAGGAACGATTTGGACCACCCTAAGCGAATTAAAAAATTATGTCCTTTTATTAAAAATTAAAAATAATATAAAAACATATGTTAAAATTAGGTAATACAACTTCATAAACTGTTTATAGAAAAAAAAAAAATTTAAAGAAAAAATTATTGAAATACTGTTCTTTTTGCATTTTTTCCTGCAAAATCGGTCATTAAACTTGAATAGTCAAGTTTTTCAACCATAAATGTCTCAATCGACAACAAAGCCAACCCATTCAATCTCTCTTGTGACAGGGTAGACCGCAAATAATTTTTTATCATGTTCAACTTTGAAAAACTTCTTTCAGCGTTGGCAACTGATACCAGAATAGTCAATAATATGCGATAAGCAACTTCAGTGTTCTGATAACAATCCTCCATCTTTTTCAAAAAATCAAGCACTTCAATAGGCTTTTGAACTTCCATTGGTAAAGATTCTCGAAGAATCTTTAATTCTATAAACAAATCATCACCAACAATGTCTGAATGCGTACCATTCTTTAAAGAAGCTTCCAAGTTCAAACATGATGCCTTCAAACTGTCTTCACTTGCGGGTGATAGTCTTTTTAAATCAAACAAAAACCCAAAAGTTTGTCCATACCTTTGGAATTGTTCAAACCTGGATTCCAGAGAAACCAGAGAAACCTGGATTCTCAAGTTCAGTACTCTTAACTTTCTTTATATACCTGAACATAGAACATTCTAATGACTTGATGTATGCTTCTTGTTTCTTCTTCTTATTTCTGTTTTCAGCTCCCGATGGTTGGCTCTTTTTTATTCCACATGGTTTGCTTTTGCTTACTCCCGACGGTGGCATTTTGCTTTTGCTTTTGTTGTTCTCTGCACACACCTATCTGCACAAAAACAAAAATCAAATTTAATAATCCACGTGTCCAAAACAGCAAAACTTCAAGCACATAAAAACGATTATATGTAAAACAGATACAATAGCAATATAACATCATCAATTGTCTAAATAGCAGATAGCGACATAAGCTATTTTGGCTTTAGTGCCCAACACTGTTACCACTCACTCATCTTCCTCTAATAGCAAATCTATGATCAATTGATAACTCATATTCTTCTTTCTAATTAAGTAATAACTAATAAATCACTGCACATACTAACATACCTTTTTACGAAAACTTGAAGATAATGGTCAATTGATAATCGATGAATTTATTGAAAGAACTAAAAAAAGGAGTTGAATTCTGTAACTAAAAACTCTGAAGAAAGAGAAGGTGAAAGAATAATCTATAGCAAAAAACCAAGAGCAAGAGGAGATCTTTCACGAGAGAGTCGTCAACTATTCATCTTCCTTATGTTTAATTAAATTGTTTTCTAACATAAGATTTAACAATTATTAAAATGTCCTTTAACAACTATTTTATCTAAAAAAACTCAACTAATATTATTTTTACTTAATGAGACCTACAAATTAAAGTTTTTGTTCATACTAATTTCTTTTATATATAAAATATATGCCCTTAAAAAATGGCTGCCCCAAGCGGTCGCTTCACCTGCTTGCCCTCTAAGCTAGCCCTGATTCCTAGAGGAATAAAGACAACGCCAGCGAACAAGAAATGTCAAAATCACCTCCAAATGGTCACGAACAATAAAAACAGAAAATGAGTAAGAAGCATTATTTTCCATGTATTGATTGTACTTATGCTTCTAAGAGTGTAATATGACAAATGAAACTTACCCATCTTGGATTAAGAATTGGCTTGCACGCTGGAAGCTCTTGCTGTGTAAACTTAGAATCTGGTATAGAAAATTTGAATAGCAGTTCTTAAGTAGAGAGAATCTAAAGCCACCATACAATTTGGTTTATAGTAGAATGATGGTAAAGTTTTCGAAACAGAAAATTTTCAACCGATGTTAAATCAAATATATAACAACCAAACGTGCGTCCAAATACAACTTCTCAAAATTCAATCATGGAAGTTTTCGTCCAGAACGACATAAGACACCAAGCTAATGAACCTAACTCGTCTATATAAGATTCTGAATCAAACCAAGAATGCATAGCGTGTGCTTATTACAAATCAAATAGATATGCCCCCATGATACGAAATAGCAACACCATAAACAAAGAATCAAGTTTCTGATGACTTAGAAGGAGAAGGAAAACTCTAGATGGAAGAGAGAGAGCATCTTCTTCGGGCAGATGGATCGTTTTAGAAGGAGAAGGAAAACTCTGAGAAAGGGAAAAACAAAAAAAGAGGACATGAAAAATTGCTGTTAACATGCGAGGGAACATATACCTGATTAAGCAATAAAATATACAATCGATCTACTACCCAAAAAGAACTCTAACCCCAAACATATGGGCTCTAAATAAGACTTTAGGCCCAAGAACCAAGTCCGATAAGCTTAATCCAGATTTTGAAGTTTTGACTGGACCGAGACTGAGAGAAAACAATATGGGCCAAGCCCATCTGAAATACTTCAGCCACGTGGCATTTTCGGCGTTTAAAGTGCCACGTGGCTTACACGTATAATAAAATATATAGTCGACTAATCAACCTGCCATTTTTGACCTTCCTTAATGGAAAAATGTCAAATCTTAAACATTTCAAAAACAGTTTGATTAAATTTTCAATTTTAAATGTGGTTTCACTAAACATCAACTTTTTAAAATTTTCAGAAAACACTCCACAATATTGAGACAACAAATTAAATTTCAAATCTTCTCAAAATTAAAAAACTAAATCGATTTTCTTTTTTATCAATTAAGTTACTAGCTTTTAAATCTCACTCATACTATAATAGATAGAGAATTCGATTCATGATTCCTTCATGATTTATAAATTAACAACACAATTGGACCACCTGTCCTCGGCCTATGTCAATTTTTAAAATTCAGTTTAATTCCTTTTTTTATTTCTAAAAATCCTTGAATTTAATATTCTTCTTTTAAATTTAATATTCTTCTTTTAAATTTTTTTTTGACAACGCCATGATATAGAAGAAACTAACAAAAAGATACTTCACCGATCATAAATGAATTCCCTGCCCCGTCGGACTAAAGAATCCGCTTTATAATTGATCGACCTCGGAATGATTGACAAAGAGAAAACCAAAAATAAAGAACATAACCGCGCAAACACCTCTTGGTATGGGCTAAACGCATGCCACTCTTTAGGTTGATCGAGGATCCGTACCACCGTCTCGCAATCTGTCGAAACCTCCACTTCCGAGACATGAAGAGCCACCAAGGATTCCATCGCCCATAACACCGCTTCCACCTCCGCATGTGTGGCTGAAAGACTCCTTGAAATGCCCTTGGCCCCCATCCTCTCGCCACCCACTGAATTTGTGAAGCAATACCAACCTAAACCAGAATAACGGTCGGTATTCTTCCAGGACGCATCCACAAAGCATATAAAGCCTGTGAATTGCATATTAGTTGTGGTACAGAAAGCTAGTAGTGACTTTCTGACAGAAGTCCGAATAGAGGATGGACCTCTAAAATTCGGAACCCCTAAACATGCCAACGACCACTCTGTATGATCCGCAACGGCATTACTCAATACCCTTTAAGGGTCCATATCTTTACTAGAGAAACATAAAACATTT
Source organism: Lepidium sativum (assembly GCA_023374145.1). Lineage (NCBI taxonomy): Eukaryota > Viridiplantae > Streptophyta > Magnoliopsida > Brassicales > Brassicaceae > Lepidium > Lepidium sativum. Next base: position 42,897 of record JAKUCM010003071.1, read on the forward strand.
CTCGCTTTCCAGATCTGCCATAAAATCCAAAGAAACAACTGTTATTGCACCTTAATCGTCATCATCCGAAACAAATAATCCAAATTGAACCAAATGGACGCACCACAAAAGATACTCGGCGCAGAAGGAATACCAGACAAAGCTCAAACCTGAAGGGCTGGTGGGCAGAGAAACAGAGCATGATTAATAGACTCTTGTTCCTCATCACATCGTATGCACCTAGTATCACAATTAATCTCTTTCGGAGCAATATTCTTACTAACAGCAATGCATCCTTACAAAGTTTGCCAGATGAAATGTTTAATCTTATTTGGGCAATTCAATTTCCAAACATTACTATACAGGGCCTCAAAATATGGGCCCAACTAACAATGTTCTAGGCCAGACAACTGTTCGACAATGCGGTAACCTGATTTTAACGAATATCTACCTGTTGGCGTGTAATGTCAGCCCCAATAATCTAGTCGATCCCGGATTGGAACGGGAATACCAAGAATCAAGCATACATCTCGAGGATTAAAGTATTGACGAACTCATACATCATTCCATTTACCCGTATATTTATCTATAAATTGATCAAGAATCATCTCGGGAAACAAATTCAAACTCGACCATAACATCGGCCTAGGAATCGTGTCTGATATTCACAAATCATACCAAACCTTAATTGTTTTCCCATCTCCAATTCTCCGAATGCAACCCTTATCAACTAGGCTTCTCGCAGTGTACAAGCTTCACCACCCATATAAGGGCATTGCTTTCATAGGTGCCTCTAATAAACACGAATCCTTATAATACCGACCATTTAATACTTTTGCTAATAAAGAATCCAAAATATCTAAAAGTCGCTAGAGTTGTTTAGCCAACATTGCCGTATTAAAATCTTTCAATTTCCTAAAACCTAGTCCTCCCACCGTTTTAGGTTTACATAACTCCCCAATTTACGCCAATGTATTCCTTTAGACGAACCTGAACCAGACCACCAAAAATCAGCTATTGCCGATATTAGGTTCTCTACAATTCCCCTAGGCAGCCTATAACAGGACATCACATGTTGGTAAAGCTATTAAAACTGACTTAATCAAAACTTCTTTTCCAGCTTTAGATAGAAATCTAGTCGACCAATTACAATTGCGGTCTTGTAACTTATCCCACACAAAGGCAAAAGCTTTTGTTTTTGCACCCCCTAGATTTTTCGGGAGACCTAATTATGTAACCATATCACCTAGAATGGTGACCCATAATATACGTTGAATCCCCACTTGTATCAACTCAGAGACCACATGTCCAAATTGTATTGATGATTTCGCAAAATTTATCTGTTGCCCAGAAATCAATTCATACTCGTGTAAAATCGTTAAAATTTATTTGGCTTCTTCTACGGTTATCTTACAAAAAAACAAATTATCATCTGCTAACAGAAGATGAGAAATAGCAGGACTTGCCCGAGATATGGATAACCCTGTAATTAAGTTACGTTTCTCAGCCACCTTTAATTTACAAATTAACTATTTCGTACATAGAATAAATATGTAAGGTGATAAATGATCCTCTTGTCGTAGACCCCTTCTAGGAATAATACAACCCCTAGGGACACCATTAATAAGCACTGAATATTCGACTGTTGTTAGACAATACATAATACACTACACCCATTTTTCGTAAAATCTCACTTTTCGGAGCATAGCACCTACAAAATTTCATTCAATCCTATCATAAGCTTTGCTCATATCAGTTTTGATGGCCATATACTTACCTTTAACTGAACCATTTGTACGCAAAGCATGAAACATTTCCTGAGCAATCAGAATATTGTCAGATATTAACCTTCCAGGAATAAAAGCCGATTGAGTTTCCGAAATTAGCTTTGGCAAAAATCGTTTCAATCTTAAACACATAACTTTAGATATCAACTTATATCCAATATTACATAAACTTATTGGTCTAAATTCCGTCATTTTTGTTGGACGCACTATTTTTGGAATGAGACAAATATTTGTCTTATTCAAACTCCTCTCAAAAGATCCATGGGTTAAAAAATTATTAACAAGTGTCAATAAATCTGCTTTAACCGTCTCCTATGAGTATTGAAAAAACAGAGCAGTCATACCATCTGAACCTGGTGTTTTCCCCAGATCCATCATAAATAATGTTGTTTTTACTTCTTCCTCAGTAGCCACCCGCATCAACCATTGATTATCTAAGTCAGTTACCCTTGTCTCAATAACATCACAACTAATCCTTGTAGGCCCAACACTAGTAAATAAATCCCTGAAATATCGCGAAGCTTCCCCAAATAAGTCCTCCTTTTTTGTCACCCAATCACCTTGGTGATTTAGGAGATCAACAATCTTATTCTTTGCTCTCCGTTTTTGCGTCTGAGCATGGAAAAACCTTGTATTCTCATTTCCCTCATTCAGCCATTTATTCATACTTTTTTTGTTTCCAATACGCATCTTCATCCACATATGCCTTTTTCAAATTAATTTTGGCTTTTCTCAACTTTTGCATACCGGTGGTCTCTTTTCTTGTAAAAGTTTTCAAGAACTACTCTCGTGTTTAGCCGACCCTTCAATCGAGAGGCTCGCTTGCTTCTAATTCTGATTCCATTGCGAAACGGAAACCGCTCCTTCTGTAACAGAATCTTCATGGATTGGCTTCCACCAATCGAAGGCAACTGCCAATTCCCAGAAGAAAGAAGCCTATAATCTGATGATCGAGTCGATTCCATGATTATAAGTTCATCGAGCCAAAAGACTTTTCAGTCAAAAAATTAGGAAGCATGGACTTTTGAAGGAAAAAAGATTGATTCATCGCGAAGAGACTTCTACTTAAGGAGCAAAGAGAAGCACTTTTGCTAAACAACCAGAATGAAATATTATTTAATAGTGGAAATGCAGGATGAGACTGGACCTTATACATTAGACCCTAGACATACCCTGAAACTTTAGGTCAAATCCATTTTTGGGTTCCAAACCAGCGCACCCTGATTAACAAACAAGCCTTGTTGTAGCCTCTAAAATTTCCCTCGGATCATCAACAGAGGAATTTTTACAATCTTCCAGAATCTGCTTAAGTTCTCTTAATTTCTGATGTCCGGAAGAAACATACTTGCTTCTCTAATGAGAAATTTCTCGACGACAACAAATTATTTTCCTAGTAAAAGACAATCGACTTCGAGACGAAAATCCTTGCCAACTCTTCTCAATTATCTCTTTGAACCCATCGTTATCAATCCATCTTTTATCAAAAACAAATTGCTTTTGCGGTCTAGATATTTGATCTTTAAATCGACCAAATAATAGGCCTATGATCCGACCCGATCATCTCCAAATATTCCATCTCAGATAATGGAAATAAATCATGCCAATCTCCATTTCCAAAAGCTTTATTCAGGATGCAATGTACAACACCATTTTGTCGAACACCACGCCAAGACCAAGAATTTCCAATTTTCGGGAACTCTACCAAACCACTATCCTGAATCATCTGATTAAAATTCATGAATGATAAAGCATTTCTTAACACACCACCTTGCTTTTCATGATTCCGTGTTAATTCATTAAAATCTCCAATAATCAACCAGGGTAGCAAACTGCTTATCCCCATTCAGGTTAATCTTTCCCATACATAATCCCAGTTTCTTTGTACCGACTCTCCGTATAAAAATGTTATGAAAGTTTTATGACCGTCAATCTCTACTGAAAGATCAATCGTATTTTTATCCTTATAATTAATATTAACAGTGAAATGATCTGAATAAAATAATGTCAAACCTCCACTATTACCAATTGGTTCAACTGTGGTCATAAATTTATACCCTAAATGTAGTTGTATTTTTTCCAATAACATATAAGAATTTTTTTGTCTTTGACAAAAATAAAAAATTTGGTCGGTACTTCATCTAAATATCTCTAAGGTAGTTAATTGAGACTTTATTATCAATTCCCTGACAATTCCAACATAGAGATTGAAAAATCATACCCAAATTAACAATTGTGGAACCTTATCAAGCTCCTTATTTTTTCCTAACATTTACCCGAAAAAGTAAAGTTATAATGTAAAATACCAATTTATTAATTTGAAATCTTATATTTGATATTTCAAACCAAACTCATTCTTACAAAAAAAAGAAAATTAAACTTGATTTTTTTTAGAAAATCAAATAATATTTTCAATTTATCCTAAAGTTGAGAATTTTTCTAAAAGCCAACAAAAAAAAAATACTAAAGGTTTAATCAATGAGATCCAAAATTGAAGGTTTAATCACCTACTTTCGAAAACTTAAGGTTAAATCGACAATTTTCTCAGTTTTTAATTGTTTTGGTTTCAATCAATCTGCGGTGAGGAAGATAAAGATATTTAATTTACTCATATCTTCTTCACATTTGATTTCGTTGCTTAGCTTGTCAGCTTCTGATCTCTCCCTCGTCGTCTTGTTTGATTCAATCAACCCAAGTTTCGGAAGTGGTGATGGTAATCGGAGCAGCAGCGCGTGTAGCCATTGGTGGTTGTCGAAAGCTTGTGTCTTTACATGCTTCTCTCTCCGTCTCTTCTCAGTGTCGCCAGGTAAATCTTCTCAATCATTTATTTTGTATATCCTTATTACTCGTAGATTCAGCAAAGCGGTTTCTTTCGATTGATGATAGAATCAGAACACAATCTATATATGGGTTCCTCTTTCTACTGTCTTTTGATCTTTTTGTCTCATGGAGGGGAGTAATTAGAAATGGATAAAGGGGTACTGTACTCTTACCAGAGATATGAGAGCTCATTTTTGTCCGAATGTGTTGCTTAAAGCTTAACTAAGAGAGAACATGAGGAGTTTTTGTAACTTGTGATGACTTTATGTTACTCATCAATTGGATTGGTTACCAGATGAGTATGGACGCACAAAGCATTTCCGAGAAGCTTAGAAATTCTGGTCTATTACGAACACAAGGTCTAATAGGAGGGAAGTGGATTGATTCGTATGATAAGACCACAATCAAGGTCATTACATCTCTGTCTCTTACTTTCTCTTGATTTAGTTTTAGTCTTTTGGGGCTTTTATTTGTAATCCTTTCTGTTGTCATCATATATTCTTCTTGACAGGTTAACAATCCAGCAACCGGTGAAATTTTAGCTGATGTTGCACGGATGGGAGCAAAAGAAACAAACGATGCTATTGCATCTTCTTACGAAGCATTTACCTGTATGTGACATAAGGCTTCTCTTCTTAATTACTTGAGCATTTTTGTTTTTGAGCTTTTCTTAATCATATACCTAAACTATTCTGTCTTTACTTGAGCTTCACTTGAGATTTTTCCTTTTTGAGTAAACCTCAAAATGTTTGATGGTCACTTCTATTCACACTGAACGATGTGCTGGTGGGGAGACAAAAAACTTATTTCCTGTAACACTCTTTTACATGTTATCTCATTCAGCTTGGAGCAAATTGACTGCTGGAGAGAGAAGTAAAGTACTACGAAAATGGTACATAATTTGATTTTGTAGCATTGCATACTCTTTTACTCTTTTAAGTGTGGTACAAAATATAGTATCAAGGGTTTTAGAAAAATGACTGCTCCCTGATAAAAGATCCCTGCAGAGATGGATACTTTTTGGTATCTTGTTTGAAGCTTCTGCACTTTGCTGGAACGTAAGGTTCTGATCCACTTCGTTTCTCCAAACATAGGTATGACCTCCTGATTGCACACAAGGAAGAACTTGGACAACTTATAACTTTGGAGCAAGGAAAGCCGCTAAAGGAGGCCATAGGAGAGGTGGATTATTCAGTTCATATCTGAGAACATCGAATGTGCTGTGTGGGCTTGTCTCAAGTTTTACACTCATTTCTTAAGTACAACATATGATTCTGTAATTTAGTTTACAGGTAGCATATGGGGCAAGTTTTATTGAGTACTATGCAGAGGAGGCAAAACGTATATATGGTGATATAATTCCTCCTAATTTGTCTGATCGCCGATTGTTGGTTCTAAAACAGGTTTGTCCGTTCATGCTTATATATGCAGCTTTTATTTTTGTGTGACATGATTCTGGCCCTTAGCTCAATTTGGAGGTGCGTAATGGACATGTTATAGTTAAATAGTTACCAGGTTATCTGCGCTTCAGAAACCTCTGACTTTGCTTTGCATTCCCATCACCTTCTCAAGAGCTTGGAGAACCATAATTTTTCGTTGCGAATTGCGGAAATTCCTCGTATTCTTTTTTTCCGTATTATGTGGCTGTATTTATAATAGCAGGTGTTTAGTTTACACCTCAATTGCTTGACTATCTTAATTTTCTTTGCAGCCCGTTGGTGTTGTTGGCGCAATTACCCCTTGGAACTTCCCCTTAGCCATGATTACTCGGAAGGTCTTGCTTGTTTTTCCATTACAATCTACCTTTTTCTGTAAATAGGCTATCTAGTATACTGCCCTAGTAGATAGATTGTAGAATTTTTTTCATTAAGTTTGATGTGGTTGGTTGATGATATTGCAGGTTGGCCCTGCTCTTGCTTCTGGATGCACGGTAGTTGTTAAACCATCTGAACTTACACCCCTAACTGCACTTGCTGCGGCTGAACTGGCACTTCAAGCTGGCGTTCCTCCGGTAATTAAAGATTTTAAGACTATATAACCTACCAGCGTCTCTGGTCTCATCAAGTTTATTTCATCATGTCAGGGAGATGACCTTATAATTTGTATAGTTTGGACACGTATTCTTTCCGTTTTAACATGTGATCTGATTTGATTGGCCCATCTCCAAGCGTTTGTATTGTCATCATCAATGTGGCTATCAATCTGATGTATGACTATGTGGCTTGAAAGCTAGGTTTTTTTTGTTCATGTTTCTTATCTGCTAACGAAGTTTCTGGGTGGACCTTCTTTTTGGGGTTTTACTTTTATCATTTTGTATTTGTAACCTTTCATGATACATTTGCATGCTTTTTGAATAGGGTGCACTTAATGTGGTCATGGGGAAATGCTCCTGAAATTGGAGATGCTTTGCTTTCGAGTCCTCAGGTTTCTTCAATTATCTTTGTGTACTTTCTGTTATCTATATGTCTGTCATTAGGAGTGAGTGGCACATGATAAGTAGCCTTATCATTTGACGGTTTTTTGTTTCTCGTGCTACTCAGGTGAGAAAAATCACGTTCACAGGATCAACAGCAGTTGGGAAGAAATTGATGGCAGCTGCTGCACCTACTGTCAAGAAGGTAAGCTTAAGTAACAATGTCATGCTATGTGAAAAATATCCTCCAAATTTTATTACCTCTTCTTTTTTCTTGTTGTAGGTTTCTCTAGAACTTGGTGGCAACGCACCCTCCATAGTATTTGATGATGCAGACCTGGATGTAGCAGTAAAAGGAACAGTAAGTGTAGTCATGATATGAGCTTGCACGGTTTTCTTAGTGGTGCACATGGGGATCGTCAATACCCTAAAACTTTGTACTACCATCTGATCTGTGATTGCAGCTTGCAGCAAAATTTAGGAATAGTGGTCAGACATGTGTTTGTGCAAACAGAGTACTTGTGCAAGATGGTAAGAATTGGATACTCTGGCACACAATTTTCTGAATATAGCATCTAGTACTAATTTTTATATTTTTTATTTATTCTACAGGTATCTATGATAAATTTGCTGAGGCCTTTTCTGAAGCAGTTCAAAAATTAGAAGTAGGGGATGGCTTTAAGGAGGGGACAACCCATCTCTCTCTC
>JAKUCM010003072.1:0-44978 GCA_023374145.1 Lepidium sativum
AAAAAAATATCTAAAACACACAAAAAGTCAATGCACTACTCGATTTTTTGCTTTGACAACTCAAGAATGTTTTATTTTCTAGAATAGCCTGAAGCTAAATGATGCTATCAAGGGGGAAAAAAAGTATAGGGAAACTATCGAATGGTGCGATGTCATTTTCGAGTCTACCTTTGCTTCAGATGCAGAGAATGGTAAAATTTTACACGTCACAATAAATGCTTCAAAGAAAAGTTGTTTACTATCTGCAAGAGAATGGAATCTTTTTGTGTAGTTTATCAAGTTAAAAGAGGCTAAAGGAGAGGAACTTCCAGAAAACGGGCAGAAAGTTAAGCTTTACATGGTTGATGAAACCATTTCAGAGGGGACCTCAATTCCTCTCTTTGAACCACTCCAGGTCTGATGGGTGTGGGAAGTCAAGTTTAGTGACTTAAAACAAGCTCACTTGGGAGGAAATCTCATGATATCCTTGTACATATTTTCTTTCTTGCAGTTTTTCTTTGTTTCTTTTGCTCTTTTCTTATGTTTCAGGTCAAGGGACGTGCACCACAAGGAATTTGGCACCAGAGCATGACACTCGAGCAAGGCTGCTCGAGTGTTCTAAAAACGAACCAGAAACTCCTTCATTTCCAACTTTTTTCATTCTCCAATTAGGTACGGAACCCCTTCCCTTCATTGTATATTACCACTGACATATTTTTCTCTTGACTTGCTGGTCTAGGATCCTCTTTTGGGCTTTTATACACATAAGAAACTGTGTGATTTAAGTTTGGGGGAGGATTCTAGGGGACATTTGACTTTGTTTTCTGTCATTCTTAGTTTTTCTTGCATTTCATCATTTGCATTACATCTACGACATAGAAAAACCAAAAAACATTTTCAGTTAGCATAATTTTTTTCGATTGCATATCATCTAAGGCATAGAAAACCCATAAAAAATAGAGTGTTCATGTAGCTGCATCACATTCATATAAGATTGAGTCTAGAGTTTTGGGAATCATCTTGCTAATAATAGACAGTCTTGCTAGGTTGATTGGCTAGTAACCATAGTGAACTCTTGGACTTTCGTTTTTTTTTGCCCTCTTGAACACTGATTAGTAGATCATTGGCCTTAGAAATCTAAGCTTATGTTTGTCTCGAAAGAACCAGATTTGTCTCCTCATAATTGAACTTTATTTTTTACAAAATTAGGGGCTTGAGATACATTGCATAAGATCCTTCCTTAGGTTCACAGCCAGTTAAGTAGAAAGAAAAGCATAAGATAAATATAGAATCATCCTTCTTACAACTCAGCTCAAACGATATGGTCTAAGATGAACGGGGACTGTGCGTAAACCCGTACCTTCTTGTGTTCATCAATGAAACCATTCTGATGTTGCCTAAGATGAACCGGGACTGTGCGTAAACCCGTACTTTTTCGTGTATCATTGATAAAGCTAATACATTGATGCCTTAAGGTGAGTCGGGGACTGTGCGTAAACCCGTACTTTTTTCGTGTCTCATTGATAAAGCTGAGAATAAATACGAGTTTGAGCCAAGATAGGAGTTAAGAATAAGAAGTGATCGAAAATGCTTAGTTCATAGTGTCTGGCTGAATTTGAGGGAAGTTGAATCCCAAGGTCTTTTTGATCGATAGCCCCTCTTGCGGTCTACACCTTTAGAAATAGGTTTCAAATCTGAGTGTCTTAGAGTCCAACTAAGTAATGGGGAATATTCGGTTTTTATGCTAAGCCTTGATGAAAGTAGATTGTGGTTTTTTACAAAAGAATAAGGGTTCACTTGTGGATTACGGTCTTCAGCTTGATAAGTTGTTTGTTTGAGGTTCGATTGTTCCCATTGTCAGCAACCTCTCTTCCTTCTTAGCTCTATGCATATTTGCTTGAGGGCAAGCAAAGACTAAGTTTGGGGGGAGTTGATGTGTCTGCATTTTACCACATTTTAGGGCCATTATTTAGCATGTTTTGCATTCATACTTTGCATTATTATCATAGTTTTAGGTTCTTTTAGGCATAATTTGCATACTTCGTGTCGGGCATTGCACACAATTGCAAAATGGGGTATTTTTAGGCACTTTTTAGGAGCATTTTATGAAGAATTTCGGACTACAAGAAGACCAATGGAAAATCGGCTGGCCTAAAGTTGAAGTTCAGGATGTGATCTAGAAGATTTGGCATATACCAATGACACTCGAGCATGACACTCGACCACACACTTGGTCGAGTGGATTTTCGGACCAGACTAAGACTTCGGACGAAGATTGACTTCTTGGGCTTCTCTGCGAAAAAGGCCCATCAAGACCCATTTGTGCAAGCCCAACAACTATTTTAGGCTTTTTCTATTTTCTTTCTTAAGGAAATTTCCTTTTCACTTCTTAAAGGAATTTCCCTTTTTTCTTTATAGGGAATTTTCTCTTTTTCTCTTTTAAGTATTTTTCCTTTTTCTTTAAGATCTTTTGATCTATAAATTGTACTAGAATTTCTACTTTCAATAATCAATCTTTTCCAGCAAAATTTTGAGTTCTTTCTTTTAGCAATTTACGATTTTAAGTCTTAAGTTTATGCAATTGATTTTCGATTATAAGTCTATGTTTTATTTCATGAATTCTGAGTAAGTTAGTCTAGGGTTCTTGAGGAAAGAGTGAGATTAGGGGAAAACTTAGGGATTTCTAGATTTGTCTATGTTTAAATAAGGTCTTAGATCTCTTTAGTTTAAGTGTTCTTAATGCTTGTTTCTTTCTGATCAATTGAAATTCGATCTCTTGGTGAATCCCCCCCGAGAGGCGTTTGGGGAATCACTTGAACATGCTTAAATTAAGATAGCATCTTCCTAGCTCAAGAGATTGATTGTCTAGGGTGTTATTAGGCTTTGTAAGGTCCATACTTAAGGCCTCTTGAATTTCCAATCGTTGGGCGAGAGTCAAGTCAGGTTGTCTTTTAGGAGAGGTCCCATTGCGCGAGAGCGAATGTGATTACTTTGGTATTCCTTGCTTAGAGGTCATCTAAATAGGTTGATAGATAAGTCTAGAACCCCTAGGAATACCCTAATCATTGATCCTAATCCTCGAGAACCCGTTTTTCCCTTATTGAATTTTCGTGATTTTAATACTCTGCTTTAGGTTGAGATTTCATGTTGCACTTTATTAGTTTCACTATTGCTTTACTTTTAATGCTCTGTTTTTACATTCTAATACTCTGTTTCATTTTTAGCATTTTGTTTTAAGATTTCGTTGTCACCTAGGATAGATCACCACTCACTAAAACCGAATTTGGCTTAGATTAGAATAAGTAGATTATATCTTGATTGCTAGTTACTCTCCCAGTGGATTGACACCATACTGTACTGCAATTGATTAAATAGACAGTTTGGTATTTGAGAAAACACCGCAAAAACCTGTTTATCACATGACCCTAGAACTCCTAATGTCTTTCACTGTTTTGGGAGGCTGCAGTTGAACCATGACTTCTATTTTGGCTTTATCAACCTCAATACCCTTTTCAGATATCTTATGACCCATAACAATGCCTTCCTTCACCATGAAGTGGCACTTTTCCCAATTAAGCACAAGGTCTATTTCAACGCACCTAGATAGAACCCTGCACAAATTCGACAAACAGGAGGAGAAGGAAGAGTCATATACAGAGAAATCATCCATAAATACCTCAACCAGCTCCTCAATCAGATCTGAAAATATCGAAGTCATGCAACGTTGAAAAGTAGCAGGTGCATTACAAAGACCAAATGGCATTCTCCTATATGAAAATGTGCCATAAGGGCAAGTAAATGTTGTATTTTCGTGATCATTTGGATGTATAGGGATCTCAAAAAATCCATTATATCCATCAAGGAAACAGTAGTATGAGTGATTAGCTAACCTTTCTAACATTTGATCAATGAAGGGCAAGGGGTAATGATCCTTCCTAGATGTGGAATTTAATTTTCTAAAATCAATGCACATTCTATGCCCTGTAACAGTTCTAGTGGGGATCAAATCATCATTCTCATTCCTAACAACAGTGACTCCTCCCTTTTATGGCACACAATGTACAAGAGAAACCCATCTGATATCCGAAATGGGGTAAATAATATCAGCATCTAGTAATTTCAAAATTTCTTTCTTAACAACCTCTTTCAAATTCAGATTTAGTCCCCTCTGAGGTTCCCTGCTAGAGTAGGATTCATTTTCGAGGTGAATCTATGTGTGCACAAGTCAGGAGAAATTCCTTTAATATCAGACAATGAATATCCTAGAGCCTTCCTAAACTGTTTCAACTCAGCAAGCAACATACCTAACTCATCATCAGTTAATGCATCATTCAATATTACAAGATATGTTGAGTTAGTTCCAAGAAACGCGTACCTGAGCCCGGAGGGGAGCGGTTTAAGGTCCACTTTTTGCGAATTGAGCTCCGACCAATCGTCTGGGTCGACTGCGAGTTGACACTCGACCTTGGTGGGATTGAGTATAGTGCTCAAGTGTAGGCTGTTTGAGGCCAAATCGGGACACTTGAGTGTCATGGTCGAGTGTGCAGTTTCAAAAGGAGTTTCCCCCTTTAAAAGCTTGCAAGAATCTAACAGTTTCTTGTAAACCTCTGTTTCCTTGTGCACGTATCCATCACAACCACCTTTTGTTAAAGCAGTACCAAGGTGATCTTCTTCCGTTAACTCCTCGAACAGATCCTCTGAAAAATTGTCTATCTCTTGAAATACAAACAGTTGTCCCTCAATAGTTGGTTTCCTCATCACATCGTTGATGTTCAAGGTTATTTTGAAATCGTTCCCTAAATTAAGTTCAATTTCTCCTTTTGCCACATTAATCACAGCTCATGCAGTGGCCAAGAAGGGTCTGCCAAACAACAAGGGGTCTTTGGGTTCTTCTCCCATGTCAAGAACAACGAAATCTGTTGGGATTTCTACTCCTTTAACCTGAACCGGTAGATCTTCGAGAATACCATGTGGAATTCTAACCGATCGATCAGCTAATGCCAAGGATATCTTGCAGGTTTTGTACTTGTCAAATTTTAAACGTTTGGCGACTGTTAGTGGCATCAAGCTGATCGATGCTCCTAAATCACATAAGCAACTTCTGAATGTGAGAGGTCCTAAGGAGCATGGGATTGTGAATGTTTCTGGATCATCTAGCTTCTTGAGTACAACTTTCCTCTGTATAACAGCACTGACCTCATGTGTTAGCACAACCATCCCTTCAACTTCCTGTGTTCTGTCTTTGACTACATCCTTCAAAAACTTCTGGTAATGAGGCATCAGCATGAAGGCATCCAGAATTGGTATCTTCACCTCAACATCCCTCATCTATTTTTCAAAGAGCCCCTTGTATTTGTCTGCGACACCTTTCTTGAATCTCTGTGGGAAAGGAAGCTGGGTTTGAAGGGTGGTGGAGCGAACAGTTTTGGGTCTTTCTGCAAGTCAGTCGGTTTATTGGGCTCAGGAGGCGACACTCGACCAGAGGTTGGTCGAGTGTCAGAGGTTTCGGCGGTTTCGTGCTGATTGATGTCTGTGCTTCGACCAAATCATCCTCCCCTTCCTGAATGGCACTGTCCTCAGTGGCGTCTATGTCCTCAGCACATATTAGTATTTCACGGCCACTACAAAGTGTAATGGCGTTAGTGTGATACTCCTTTGGAATCTGAACAGCTTTTCCTGGTAGTTGTCCAGTTGGTTTCACGGTAGATGAGGATCCTTGCTGATTCTCGACATACTTGAGTCGGGCATTGAGAGTTTCAAACTTGCAGTGGAGGTCATTATTGGAAACATCTATCTTAGTGTGTACCTCAACGAATTTCCTTGTTATTTCAGAAGCTGTGGTTGTCTGACCTTTCAGTATTTACTGTAATATATCCATTACCTCAGGTGTTTGTTGGGGTTGGGGTGTGGTGTTTTTTTCATAATCAGGTGGTACAGTGTGTTGGTGGTGATGAGTTTGCTGGTATTGCTGTTTTGGGATAAAGGTTTTGGGTTGTGGTTGGTTGTGTGGTTTTGGTGGGTATACTTGATCTTGAGGGTTTGCCACGTTGGTGTTTCTGTATGAAAGGTTAGGGTTGGGTTTGTAGCTGTTGTAAGGCCTGTAGTTGTTACCTTGATTCTGCACAAAACTGACCTCCTCTTCCAGATCTTCATCCTCTCCTACCTGTTCTGACTCACTCACATGATGCACCTGCTTATGGTGAACCGAGAGCAACCTATCGAGCTTGTCTTGTATGGCTTTGAGCTCCTTCCTACTAACCATGTCAGGATCAGCTGTACCTCTAGGATTTCGATCATAGTCTTCACTGTATTGGCCATCTGCTTGTGCTAAATTCTCAACCAATTCCCATCCATCATCTACGTCATTGTTCAGAAAGTTCTCATTGCTTGTTGTGTCTAGTAACATTCGGATTTTGGGAAGAACTCCTCTGTAGAGAGTGCTAAGAAGTGACTCATTAGTAAACCCATGATGAGGACAATGGGATTGGTACATCTTGAATCGTTCCCATGCCTCAGAGAATGTCTCAGAATGGTTTTGCTTGAAACCGGAGATAAAATTGTGAAGTTTCGCGGTTCTGGAGTTGGAGAAGAATTTACCTAGAAACGCTTGTTTGCGGGCATCCCAGGATGTAATAGACCCTTGGGGCAGGTGTTTCTCCCACAAGTGTGCTTTGTCTCCAAGTGAGAAAGGAAACAACCTTAGCTTTAAAGCATCCTCACTAACCCCATTAATCTTTGTCAAACTGGTTAGTCTCTCGAACTCGTCAAGGTGATCCGGCGGATCCTCGGAAGGCTAACCATGAAACTTACTGTTCTGTACCATGGAGATCATACCACTTTTAATCTCAAAGTTGTTGTTGGCAATAGCTGGTGGAACAATTTTGTGGCGTTGTGTGTGAATACTGGGAGCATCACCAGCTCCAATGTGTCTTATGCGCCTAGGACGAGGTCCTAGGTCAGTAGCTTGTACCTGGTCCTCCATGTCTACCTGATCCGTAAACTCCTCGTTCAATCTGTTCCACTGTTCCCGCAAGTGTTCACGAGGCAAACGGTCTATGTTGTCGGAGTAGGGGATAAGATCTTCACAACCACGGGATAAAGTATTCATGTAAGTGTGTTTTTGTCAGTGGTAACGGACGCTCAACCAAAGGTGGATCGAGTGTATTGATCGAGTCTTCTGTTTTGCTAAAAAAATCAAGGCACTCGAGGTTGTTGGGTGGAGTGTATTGATCAAGTTTTCTGGGAACAGAGAAAAATCAAGGTACTCGAGCTTAAATGGTCGAGTTAGTTGATCGAGTGTTCCTGAAAACAGACAAAAACCAGAAATGAGCTTTAGAATGTAGTTGTAAAACTTAGTCTAAAAAGTGTAAATCCTAATTGTAGCTAACTAGGACCCAGTTGGCAACGGTGCCAATTTGATAACAAGGTTTTGCTGTGTTTCTCAAATAACCTATTGTTATGTAATCAATTGCAATACAGTATGGTGTCAATCCACTAGGTAATTAACTAGCTATCGGGATGCAATATACTTATCCTAATCTAAGCCAGAGACGATTATGGTAAGTTGTGATGCAATCTAATCTAGATGAAAACGAAACAATAAAACAGAGCGCAAAACAGAACGTAAAAACAGAGTAAAAACAGAGCAATAGAAAAACAGAGTAAAGTGCAAAACAGAGTAATTGTAAAACAGAGTTTTAAACTAAAACAGAGTATTAAAGGTCACGAAAATTCAATGGAGAAAATGGGTTCTTGAGGTTAGGGATCAATGATTAAAGCATTCCCAGGGGTTCCAGACTTGTTTATCAACCTATTAGATGACCTCTAGGCAAGGAATCACATAAATCACATTCATTCTCATGCAATGGGACCTCTCTTGAACAACAACCAGACTTGATCCTCACCAACGATTAGAAGTTCAAGAGGCATTAGATATGGACCTAACAGAGCTTAATAACACCCTAGACAATCAATCTCTTGAGTTAGGAGAAGTTATCTCAACCTAAGTTTGTTCAAGCGATTCCGTAGACACCTCTCGGTGGGGAATCACCAAGCGATCAGACTTCAATTGATCAGAGAGAAATAAGCATTAAGGACACTTAAATTAAAGAGATCTAAACTTTAATTAACCATAAACAAATATGGAAATTCCCTAGGTTTACCCTAATCTCACCATCTCCTCAAGAACCCTAATTTAACTTTCTCAGAATTCATGAAGAAGAGCTTAGACTTAGAATCGAAAATCAATAACATAAACTTAAAGAACAATTGAGAGAGAACTTAATTCTTTTGCTAGAAAATTCGATATATTAAAACTGGAAATTCGAAAACAACTTAAAGATCAACAAAGATCTTCTGTTCAAAAGAAAAAGGAAAATTACTTAAAGAGAAAAGGAAAATTACTTAGAAAGAAAAAAGGAAAATAACTAAGAAAAAGAAAAGGAAAAAGGATTAAAATGTTATTGGGCTTGTCTTTTTACATAAAGGGGTATACATAGGCCCTTTTTACAAAAAGCCCTAAAAAGTCAACTCTGACGAAAAAGTCAATCATCCTGGTGTGAAAACCACTCGACCAAGTGATGGTCGAGTGTCATGCTCGAGTGTCATGGAGATATGCCAAATCTTCTAGATCACATCCTGAACTTCAACTTTAGGCCAGCCGATTTTCCCATAGGTCTTCTTGTAGTCCAAAATACTTCGTAATAAGCTCCAAAAGTGCCTAAAAAATACCCCTTATGCAATGTATGCAATGCCCAATACTAAATATTCAAGTTAGACCTAAAAGAATCTAAAACAATGATAATACTGCAAGTATGAATGCAAAACATGCTAAATAATGCCCCTAAATGTGCTAAAATGTAGACACATCATTGACATAATTTTTGCGGTGGTGAATAAGTTAAGAAAGTATGCGCAATTCATACCATTTTGTCACTTCGGATGTTGCTACTTGCTTTATTGTGCATTTACACAGATTTCCAAAATCTATTATCTCGAATAGAGACCGAATTTCCATAGTAATTTTTGGAGAGACTTTTAAGCATGATGATACTTAATTACGTTCCACCACGTCTTTCTGAAGATGTGTCTTTACATACAACGTTCAGTTGCTCTTCAAGTGTATCAAAAGCTTATTGAACGGTTTTATGGTCCACTTCAAGTGTTGTAAGAGATTTGTAAAGTGGTGTATCCTCTTGAGTTACATGCTGAGTTTGTTAGGATTAGTTACTAGTTCTAATTTGATCCAAGTTTATTTTTTTTGGGAATTAGTTGGAATGTGTTCATATTTATTAATAGGTTTTTGAGTCAAAACCAAAATTCAGGTTAATCGAATCATTTTTTTTCGTTTGGTTGCTGTGGAACGGAGAGCTTTCCCCCCTTTTCCGCCCCAACTCTTTCGAATGCCGGTTTTAGTTTTAAGAATGAGTGATTGCCCTTCTCCGACCCTTACTGCCCAACCTGCGAGCGGACACCGAGGAGGGGCTCGCGTCTGATTAGCTAGTTAGTGAGGCAATATCTTACCAAGGCGATGATCAGTAGCTGGTCCGAGAGGCCCAACTACATTGCATTACCAGAATTCATGTTATATATTGGAAAGAGGTTTACCTCCTTGCTTCTATGGTATAATCCTCTTCCCGCTGAGATTTCAAGTCTGTTGTTGAGGCGGCACCCGGATTTGAACTGGGGAAAAAGGATTTGCAGTCCCCCGCCTTACCAAGATCCATATGTTGTTTCACATTTCTCAACAGCAACCCGTTTTTGGCATATGTCATTAGGTTTTTCTTTTACCATCTTCCTTTATAGATCAGGGTGACATGATAATTGTTTGAAAGAAGCTATTCGATTCTCCTTATGGGAAGAGTGTCACTTGGAAGTTTTGGTGCATTGCAGTGACCTCCCTGATTACGATAATTCATGGATGAAGTTGTCTGATCTTTAAACTCAATTTATGGAGTTTTTGCTTGAGGATAAGCCCAATTTTGGTGGTGAGGATATCAATATATTGTATATAATATATTATCACAAAAATGGATAAAGAGATCAATTCAGAAGTTATGGATTTATTTTATATATCTCAAATAATTCAGCGATTTTATTGTAGATATCACAATTGAGCTTATTATTAAGTAGCTATTTTGTTTACGGATTATGTTATGTGATAGTGAATTGTGAAAACTTAGTACATTGGACCTGAAACTCTTAATATCTTGAATCTTTGATGAAAATTGTATGAATGTTAAGCAATTTCTATTAAAGGAAAAGTTGAGTTGGTTGTTTTCAAGATCTAGAGTAGTGTAATTAAATTTGACATAGTGGATGTGTGCATCAGTAAGAATAAATTTATACGTTTTGCATTTTCTGTTTATTGTTGTTTGAGTGTATTTTGTCGATTGAGTTATCTTATGTAAGGTTATATATAGCCTCTCTTTTATACTTAATAATATTATTATCTTCGATCAAGTTCCAAGACAACAGTGACGGGATATACATTGCAAGTATAAACCAAGTTCAATATCCAAAAACAAAAAAGTATAAATCAAGTTGAATCAAAAGTGGGTTTCCTCGGAACAACTAATCGGTTGATTAATTGAAATTTTATGTTGTATAAAGTCATATTTGGATTGGAATCCCCTCTGGAATCCTTTGAAGAATCAAAAAAGGGTAATAACTAGTCTAGAAGATCACAAATAGTAGAAAGTTACCTCAAAGATTTGGCTATCAACGGTGTTTTACCATTACCGGAAAAGAGAGAGAAGAAGATGATTTCATAAAATTTGCCTTATGCATTCACTAAATATTCTTGGGTTACAAATAGTGTGACACAATAACCAAACCGGATATAACCGAAAGGGGAAAACTAAAGTGAAATTGACATGCTTAAATCGGGAACACACTTAACCTTATTTACTTAAAATAGATAAATATGATGCAAATGTTTAACTGTATATCAATACTCCCTCCTCAAAAGATCCTCGGCCTCAAGGATTAAAGTGAGGAAAACGAGCCTGAAAGTCTTGATAAAACTCCTATGTTGCCTATTTTAGAGGGTAGCATTTCCATTGACCCAATATCTTTGTGGCTAAAGTATTTTGGTGTTTCACAACCTTTTATCCAGAATGATTTCTGGTTCCTTTGAAGTACCCAAATCATCCTAGTACCGAGGCACATAAATAGAAACACCTGATGGGTTGGAACAAAAATTTCAATTGGATGACGTGAAACACATTGTAAATTGCAGAGGATGTGGGGAGCTCCAACTTATAAGCAACATAACCAACTTGATCAATTACCAAGAAAGGGCCATAGAACCTAGGAGATAACTTATGTGGGATATGAGCTTGCTTGAGAGAATGTTGGTGGTAAGGCTGCAACTTCAGGTAAATAAAGTCACCCATAATATATTCTCGATGAGAGCGTTTACTGTCAGCTTGTTGACACATCCGGTTATGTGCTCTACCAAGGTGAAACTTGAGCATAGAAATTATGTCCTCTCTGGTATGTAATTTGCAATTAATAACCGCAAAAGTACTCACACCCGGTAAATAAGGTAGATATGTTTGATAAAAGTACCCATATACATCTTCGAATGGAGTAATGTGAGTTGCAGAATGATACTTTGTATTGTTCCATCACTCTACTAAAGGGAGTCGTTTGGACGAGGGACTTGGAGACTCAGCTATCATACAACAGAGATATGTTTCCAATGTCCTATTAATCACCTCAGTTTGACCATTAGTTTGTGGATGGTAAGTCGTGGACTGTTTCAAATCAACACCATGAATCGTGAAAAGCTATTTCAACACGTCACTAAAAAACGTTGGATCTCGATCTCTTATTATTTCAAATTACATACCAATGCATATGCGACATGGTTCTCCTATCCTTATTTATATTGAATCTCATATGCATACCCCATCACTTTGGAGAACAGATTTGGGCGAGAGATGCATTCCAAGTTTGTAAAACATGTACTACCACGAGCAATTCTTTCTCGTAAATAGAGAAGCTTTGATGTCGAGGACCCAAAGCTCTACATATGAAGTTGACTACACGGTTTTCGTGCATGGGTACAGCTCTAATGCCTATGTTGGATGCATCAGATTGTACTATAAAAGGTTTGTTGAAAATCTAGCACCGCAAGGACATGAGTGGTTCTGAGAGCGTTTTTAGACTCTCAAATGACATATCTGCACCCTCACCCCAAGAAAATCCATTCTTTTCTAGTAAAGTAGATAATAGTTTAGCCATAACGTTTTAACCTTAAATAAAGCATCGGTAGTAGTTTACCAATCAAAAGAAAAACAAAGTTGTTTTTGTGTGGCACAAGTATGTCATTATTTTATTGTAAGCACTTTACTTGGATTTGTACTAACACCAAAGGAAGAGATAAAATGACCTAGGTACTCTATAATGGTGGCTCTAAAGGTGCATTTGGAAGGTTTGAGGTACAACTGTTTAGCTCACAAGAGTGAAAAAACCACTGCCAAATGATGGAGGTGTGAAAATCAATCAACGTTGTATACAAGTATATCGTCAAAGGAAACCAAAACTGATTTTTGGAGCACATCTCGGAATACAAGATTCATCAGTCCTTGAAATGTACAATGTTCGTTGGTGAGACCGAAAGGCATTACCAAGTATTCAAAGTGACCGACATGCGTTTTGTACGTTGTCTTGTATACATCTGATGTTCCTCATATTTTGTCCGGTTTGAGCTCATTGTTATGGTTATATTGGGACATTCGTCTATGTTTTATTGAGATTTCAGGTCAAAAACGTTCAGAGTTGGAAAATCATATTTGAAGGTAGACTTTGGAGAGGTTTGAAGCATTTTCCAGCATTCTCCACGAAAGGAATGACCGATCGATCTACCAAGGATCGATCGATCAATGATCTAACAAGAATTATGCGCACAATCTGAAGAATGACTTGGTCTCTGAGAAGATCGACTCAACATCCAAAGATCGATCGATCAACCAAGGATCTATCATCTTTATTACATAAAAGCAATACAAGTTCTTTTCACTATGATATCTATCATCTTTCTAAGCAAAAGTGATTGCCCTTTATTTCCAATAACAACTTGTGTGAAAAGTCGTTTGATATGCTTCACATACACGTTTGGGGCCCTTTTTTGGTTGAAACTATTGATGGTTTTTGATATTTTTTAATCATAATGGATGACTATAGTAGGGTTACTTGGGTATATTTGATGAGAGCAAAGAGTGACGTTTTTCACATCTTTCCTGACTTCTTGACAATGATCCATACTCAATATGGAGCTCAAGTAAAAGGAGTGAGATCAGGTAACGCATCAGAACTACAGTTTGATGTTGTGTTTTGTTCAAAGGGAATAAGAGCTTATCGCTCTTGCCATGAAACCCCTGAGCAAAACTCAGTGGTTGAGCGGAAACACCAACATATCTTAAATGATCTTGTGCTCTCCTTTTTCAAAGTAATGCTAGCATTGAGTAATGGAGAGTCTGTGTGCTAACATCTGTTTTTCTTATCAGCAGATTACCGATGCGTCTACTTAAAGATAAATCTCCACGAGAAATGATAACTGGAAAATCTCCAGATTACAAAGACCTCAAAGTATTTGGATGTCTCTGCTACAGTATTTGGATGTCTAGGCAGTGGTTTCTCAAGGTCAGCAATTCACTCGTCAGCCTTGGCTTCACCAAATCCAACACAGATTACACCTTGTTCATTCGCAACAATGAAGGTTAATACATTGTTGTGTTGGTTTACGTGGATGATATTATCATCACGACAAACAATGATATTCGAGTAGAATACTTAATGAATGTTCTTCATAAATGCTTCAAGCTTCGTGATCTTGGACCCCTAAGGTACTTTCTTGGTCTTGGAATAGCTAGATCTAGTACCGGAATTTCAATTTGTCAGAGAAAGTACATTCTAGAATTGCTAGTTGAGGTTGGTTTGCAAGCTTTTAAGCCCTCTAGTATCCCAATGGAACCTAGTGTTATGTTGATTGGTGATAGTGAAGAACCATCTTTGCCAGATGCTTCTGTTTATAGACGACTAGTTAGGAGATTAATGTATCTCACTTTAACGCGTCCAAACATAACCTTTATTGTAAATCGTTTGTGTCATTTCTCATCAAGCCTAAAGTTATCTCATTTCCAGGCAGCTTACAAAGTCTTGCATTATTTGAAGAACACTATTAGCCTCGGTTTATTTTTCTTTGCCGATAATGACTTGAATCTCAAAGCTTTCACAGATGCAAACTAGGGATCCTGCAAAGACACCATGTGTTCCACCTCAGGCTACTGTATGTTCCTAGGTGATTCTCTTATATCATGGAAGAGCAAGAAGCAAAACACAGTCTCATTGTCTTCAGCCGAATCAGAATATAGAGCCATGAGATTTGTTGTATAAGAAGTTCGATGGTTAGTTAATCTCCTTACTGAATTACAAATTCCTCAAGAGAAATCATTTCCTTTTTTGTGATTCTACTGCAGCCATTCACATAGCAAACAATCCAGTTTTTCACGAGAGGACAAAGCATTTGGAGCTTGACTGTGACATTGTTAGGGAAAATGTCACAAGTGGTCTCATCAAAACGCTCCATGTCAAAACAGACCTCCAATTGGTAGATGTACTAACCAAACCTTTATGACCAAGCAAGTTTCATGGTTTCATTTGCAAGATGCCATTAAAATCAATATGAATGTCATCTTGAGAGGTGGTATTAGATTAATTAGCTTCCTGGTTTAGTTTGGTTTAGTTCCTAAATTGATTTCTTGGTTATAATTAAACAAATTACTGTAATTTTCTTCATATCGAAGACTTAGCCTTCTTCTCTTCTAATCACGATAGTTGAGAGAACTTTACTCTTCTCCAAGATTCTTTGTAACAGATTTTGTTCATTAATGGAGATTATTATTTCATTCATTCTTGGTTCTACTTCTAACTGGTGCATCTTGTGAAAACGTCACTGGTTTAGGTGAGTTGGTAATCTAGAATCTGGTCGAATTCAGCTGTTGATATCACCAATCTACAAAAATCGTCCCCATTGTTAAAGTTATTTTTATTTGATTCATCGTCAAATTCGAAATTTTCAGAATTTTAATTTAAAGTCTTTTCTCCGCAATCAAGTATATCTCCATTGGTGGAATGCAACAACATATTCAAGGGAAAGACAAGTGCAATTTTGATTTATTCAAGTTTTATCTTGAGTGTATTAATTTATACCGTATGTTACACTTGATCAAGCTAATAATCATTCCAGTAGCAAACCAACCGTTGTTAGTGAGAATAAAAAATAACATGTAACGATGACGAAACGTAACACGATTATTTAATCAATAATAATAAATGAAAAAGAATAATACTTTCTTTATAGATATGAAACATAGGTTGGTTACGGCAGTTATTAGAGGTTTAGTTAGAGTTACGGCGGTAGAATTAGGGAAAAGGAACGGTAAACGGAGCGGATCCGAGGAGCGAAGATCTAACATATCAACGGCTAGGATGGTTAGTTAATTCACTAGACAGCAACAACTAACAGTGTCTGTTAAGTAGCGGCGTCTATTAACGGCAACGTCAACGTTTCTTTTAGCGTATAAATCGCAATGACGGTTTCCTTGGAGCTTGTGCACACTAATCAGTCTTTGCTTCTTCTACCTTTCTCTCTCATCCTCCCGCTTATTTCGTAGAACTTTAGAAACAAGAAGAAGAAGCTTCCATGGCGTTTTCGTCTCAGAAATTGACCAGTGTTTGTTTCGCCGTGCTCCTCATCTTTGCTCTCACGGCGATGAGTTTTCGTAACAATGAAATCTTTCGATCCAGGTCTTTCTCTCTCTCTATTAATTTTTTCTCCTGCTTCTAAAGTCTCCGTTTGAGCTACATTGTCTATTTCTGCGTAGTATTTCAAAATCTTTCTTCTCTGTTTTAAAATCCTTTTCAGCTATTCTTTTCTCTGATAGATTTGTACATTCTCTAAGGATTTTGAGATTCTGTGACTGTTTCCGTGGGAGATTCGAATT
Source organism: Lepidium sativum (assembly GCA_023374145.1). NCBI lineage: Eukaryota > Viridiplantae > Streptophyta > Magnoliopsida > Brassicales > Brassicaceae > Lepidium > Lepidium sativum. Next base: position 15,993 of record JAKUCM010003072.1, read on the forward strand.
TAAAGATCCACATTGTGAATTAACTAGTCTGTTATTTTTGGTATTTGATTTTGCTAGGAAGCTGAAAACAGAGAAGTTACAAAGCTCAAACAGCTCAGCAATGAAGGTGACAAGGTAACATAACTCGATAACAATTTTTTTCCTACCACTCCTAAAACATAACACGCTCTTTCCACAGCTTAGATTAGTATTAGTTTAATTGCAAAATAAAACTGAAAATTAACTAGCCTAGCCGTTTATCTGTACTGTAATACTGATTTTGTGAGCATTTTGATCATTGAATTTACTCCACCAGATTCCGTAATAACTGCTCTGTCCTTTTTTATTGTGTGTATAATTTTGCTAGGAAGATGAGAACAGAGGAGTTTGAGAGCTTAAACAACAAAATATTTTGCTACGATGCCTTTCGCATAAAACCTAATTTTACGATTTTTCAGCTCTCGTTTTAGGCTCTATAAATACTCTTATCCTATTTTATTTTGAGGGGCTGTCTTTGAGTTGGGAGGGAACGAAATTTACAGAAGTTTTAAGAGTTTGTAAGTTAAGAAGAAGATCTCTTCATACTTGAGAAGAATTTCTAAATTCTCTTTCTCTTTGTTAATGCAATTTCAGTTTTAGTTCATCATGATTTGCTTGATTTATTGTTCTATGTCTGAGTATATCTTAGATTGGATCTACAGATTCTAGGGTTTTAGAATTCATTGTCAGGAAACAAATAGGATTGATGAATAGATGATTCTCCTTCTAATACTTGAGTTTAATGCATAAATTAGCCTGATCACCTAGTCGGTGATTTTAGGTTGTTAACTTTCCAGAGGATTGTTAAGAACTAGAACTAGATTAGAAGAGTAATTCCTTCACTACCAACGAGAGTTGATGCTAGGTTGGGGTGTGGGTAATTGAACATAAGCAATAAAGCCTACTTGTAATTTGAAACCAACGAGAGTTATGACTTTTAGGTTATTAATAGAGGGGTAGATTCAACGAGAGTTGGTTTAACTTTATTTATGTTCAAGCCGAGAATAAGATCAGAGTAGTTCCTGAACAGTTTCCCTGACAAGAATTCTAACTCTTGAATGAATACTTGACATCCCGATTCTTTAGTTATTTGATTACATTCACGTCAAAGTTATTAGAATTCATTTCTCTAATTTTGATTGATATAGCTTGCGATTTAATAGAAGTTGAGAGTGTAACATGGGTTTCTGAAAATTCGACCCCTAAGTACTATTACATTTGTTGTGCACTTGCAGTAGGATATAGGGTTAAAACTCGTAGTATCAAGTTTTTGGCACCGTTGTCGGGGAACCCAACAATTGCCTTTCGATTATCTATTTACAGTTTCAAGTCTATATCGTTACTTAAATTTTCTTTTTGTTTGTTTTTGTTCTTTTCCAGGTGTATGACCAGAAGTCAAGGTTCAAAACAACTATTCAACTTGGATAATCAAGAGCTTGCGAGGGTTGAAAGAGAAAACCGAAGAGCCAGAAATATGAATCTTCCAGGAAATCAAGCACATGATCCAGGATATGGCCACAATGGTGCAGCAGTTGCAGAGAGAGTTAGCTGAGATTAGAAGAGCACGAAAGTCTGCTCAACGCAGAGCAATAGGCGACATGGACACTCCACACACACCCACAATCGCAATCGCTCAGCTATTCGACCTCCTGCTATTGAGAGGAATGATTATGAGATAAAACATCAGCTCATTGGGTTAGTTAAGCAGTATATCTTCAATGGAATTCCAGGGGAGAATCCTATGGATCACATAGAGAACTTCGAAGACAAATGTGGGACCATTAGCTCTAATGGTGTACTTGTTGATTATGTGAAGTGTAACCTCTTCCATCATTCACTCTCAGACAGAGCTTCCAACTGGTTACGTTCACTACCTCTAGGATCACTCACCACGTGGGTTCAGGTTCGAGCAGCGTTTCTTGATCAGTTCTACACAAAATCCAAGACTGCAACTCTCAAGAGCAAGATTTCATTGTTTCAGTAATGATCTAGGGAATCTCTGAATGAAGCATGGGAACGTTTCAAGGAATACCAGCGAGATTGTCCACACCATGGATACTCGGATGAGCAGCTTCTCAACACTTTCTACAGTGGAATCGAGTGGGAGTACAAGAATTACCTGAATGCTGCCAGCAATGGGGACTTTATGACCAACACTAGGGATGAAGCCTTCACTCTGATTGACAACCTAGCTGCAAGTTCTGGTAGTCATTGTCCGGAATATGATCGGACTAGGAGATTCAGAGGATTGATGACATTATTGAGAAGTTGGATATCCTGATCCGAGCGAATCAGGATAATCAGAGGAATGTGAATCAGGTTGACGACAACAGAGAAGTAGCTCATGTTCAAGATGCTTTGGCTGGTTCTGAAGACCAAAGGGAGGTCGACTATGTTAACTGGCAAAACAGGGAACAGAACCCGAACTACCTTTCTTACATGAGCACTAACGTCGAGAACCCTCGGGATGTTACTTTTCCAGCATCCACACTCCCTCAAGGGTCACCTTTTCTGGGAAAACCATTCGTCCAGAACTGAGGCCAGAGATGGATCAATCAGATCTTCATGTTCCATGGGTTAGATCTCGGGCAGACAGAGGTTGTGCAGAGGATCGATTTGATCGATACAGCTGCCTTGGCCAGATTTGGGTACTTTCTAGAGAAGAAGCAGTGGACCTTCTTCGATGACACACCCAATATGATGTATGTCACCCTCCTAGCTCCTCACATCACTTCAGTTAGCTGCAGAGAGAACGTGAAGTTTCGGCCTGATTTGTCGCATCCTGAGATCTCGGTAAGCTCAAGGAGAAGGAAACCGCACCACATGCTCGATCTAGGAGAGCTGGAGCTTCCACCTCTACTCAGTTCGTACCTTCAACATCAGCCACTCAACCTTCTGGCTTTCTGCTTTCTTAGTTTCCTAAGGAGGAACTCGGATTGCCTCATTACTCGCCGAACTTCACGGATCAACAGTTCAGAGAGTGGCAGGTCGAGAACGAGAGGAGGAAGAGGTCGATTCAGCAGACCATCTGGAATGCTTTGAGGAGGATCCCAGCGTTCCTTTGTATGAGTGCACCTGCAACCGATCGTGATGAGCATGCCTCGATGCCTACCGAACCTACTCGCCGACCGGATGTTGCTAGACATCGGTCCGATGATGATGAGGATGATCAGCCAATGGATTACCGTGTTCCTTGCCGTCCCAGAGCACCAGGCGACCGCTACAGCGAGAACCCTGAGTAGCTTCTTCGCTACTTCCAACTTTTGTTTCAGTTTATTTTCATTTTATTTTAGACTATTTATTTTTGCTTACTTTTATTTCTTATGTGTTTTTATGTCTTCCTTTTGGTTTATTTTTACACCGAGACGGTGTAAAGTAAGTTTGGGGGAGAACACTTATTGACTAACGCATTTTTCTGTTTTGTTTCTTTTCATTCTAGATTTTTCAGACTATTTCCTTATTTTATTTCTGTATTTTTGAGCTTTTGAGACTGACATCAGATTACTTGATTTTCTATTTTCTCCGCATTGTCCTGAACTTAGTATCACTTGTTTTGCATTTGTCAGGAATCGATTAGACTATTGGAAAACCTAAAGACAAAGCAACACTCAGTTTCAGAGCACAATTATCTCAACTTTCAGGGGATTTCATGCTGATTTCACACCTAACCTGCCTTAATCCTCTCGTCAAGGGAATTGGTAATACATCAGGTATGTTCCTTCTATTTACTCAATGAAAGATGTTCCTAGTAAGTTTGGTTTTGTGTCTCTCTTCATCATGTTAAGGCATTTTGAGCCAAAAATTCTGATGGTCGATATAGGTTTTTTCATTAAGTTAGCCTAGGAAAAAAGTTTGCCAATGATGCTGCGAATTTTTAAAGTGAATTAAACGTCTCTGAGGATACATCCAATCACCTGATCGTTTTCACTTTACTAATTAGCTTACTGAAGGAAACTCCAATAAAGCAACTTACTTGTAAGAATTGGTCTTATGAAAAGAGAGAGATGGAATCAGATTGAAGGTAGTCTAGAGAGTAGAAGTAGGAACTCTTGGCCTTTTGATCGATATTCCCTCGAATGAGATTGCACTTAGATTTATTAGAAAGTCAGTTTGGGAATTCTGATTGTTTGTTTTGAGTTATGACACAAGATTGTTATGTTTGCTAAAACTAGGGGAAGTACAAGGTGGTCTCGATTTTGATGAGTCGTATTCTTGTAATCACTTTGGACTTGATGTGTAGGATCTCGAGAGAGTCATTGGTCTGATGAGATGTGATCTTCCTACAATATTTCTTTCTTTGCTTTAGGACAAGTAAGAAGCTAAGTCTGGGGGAATTGATGTTCCTCATATTTTGTCGGTTTTGAGCTCATTATTATGGTTATATTTGGGAAATTCGTCTATGTTTTATTGAGATTTCAGGTCAAAAACGTTCAGAGTTGGAATCATGTTTGAAGGTGGACTTTAGAGAGGTTTGAAGCATTTTTCGGCATTCTCCACGAAAGGAAGGACCGATCGATCTACCAAGAACCGATCGATCAATGATCTAACAAGGATTATGCGCACGATCTGAAGAATGACTTGGTCTCTAAGAAGATCGACTCAACATCCAAAGATCGATCGATCAACCAAGGATCGATCGATCGATGCCTTTCGCAGAAACCTAATTTCGCGATTTTTCAGCTCTTGTTTTGGACCCTATAAATACTCTTTTCCTATTTTATTTTGAGGGGCAGTCTTTGAGTTGGGAGGGAACGAATTTTACAGAAGTTATAAGAGTTTGTAAGCTAGGAAGAAGATCTCTTCATACTTGAGACGAATTTCTAAATCCTCTTTCTCTTTGTTAATGCAATTTCAGTTTTAGTTCATCATGATTTGCTTGATTTATTGTTTTATGTATGAGTATATCTTAGATCGGATCTAGGGATTCTAGGGTTTTAGAATTCATTGTCAGGGAACAAATAGGATTGATGAATAGATGATTCTCCTTCTAATACTTGAGTTTAATGCATAGATTAACATGATCACATAGTCGATGATTTTAGGTTGTTAACTTTCCAAAAGTTTGTTAAGAACTAGAAGTAGATTTGAAGAGCAATTCCTTCACTGCCAACGAGAGTTGATGCTAGGTTGGGTTGTGGGTAATTGAACCTAAGCAATAAAGCCTACTTGTAATCTGAAACCAACGAGAGTTAGGTCCTTTAGGTTATTAATAGAGGGGTAGATTCAACGAAAATTGGTTTACCTTTATTTATGTTCAAGCCGAGAATAAGATCAGAGTAGTTCCTGAATAGTTTTTGTGACAAGAATTTTAACTCTTGAATGAATACCCGACATCTGATTCTTTAGTTATTTGATTACATTCACGTCAAAGTTGTTGGAATTCATTTCTCTAATTTTAGTTGATATAACTTGCGATTTAATAGAAGTTGAGACTGTAACATGGTTCTCTCAGGAATTCGACCCCTAAATACTATTACGTTTGTTGTGCACTTGTAGTAGGATATATGGTTAAAACTTGTAGTATCAACATCCTCTGGACTCATTCTTATTTGGTGGTAACATGCACGTAAATCTAGTTTAGAGAAATATATTGCACCTCCCAACTCAACAACCAATTCTTCCAATAAAGGGATGGAATACTTGTCCTTTATTGTCTATTTGTTAAGGCCTTTAAAATCAGTGTAAAGCCGCCAAGAACCATCTTTTTGTTTGACAAGAACAACCAAAGAAGCATAAGGACTAGAGTTGTATTAAATAATCTCTCTTGAGCTAACATGTTCTTTACTTTTTGATCAATAATGTCTTTCTGGTCAGTGTTGTAACGATACTGCCTCAAATTTACTGGGTTAGAATTGGATACCACATGAATCTTATGGTTAAACCCCTCTCAAAAAGGTGGCAATGATTTTAGGTCAAAAAATGTCATCATAGGCTGACAAAATCGTGAGCAATTCAGGGTCTTGGGACTGGTTCGATTATATGGCAGAAATGTGACCTAAAGTAGCTTGTAGTGGAGAAGAATCAGGTAATATCTCACGCACATGAAGCAATATAGGTGGCTGCTATGAGTTTTTAGCCATAATTTTGTTGAGGCTTTCTCCCTTAATCAACCTATTAGGAGGCATTTTTATACCACGTAAAACATGTTTAATGCCATTTGCAGTAAATTCCATTCTGAGGTTCGTGAAATCCCATAAAACTGGACACAAAATGATCAACCAATGTACTTCCAACACAAAATCAGGGAAGTCCAAATGCAAAGTACAAGCTTCAACTATCATAGTTGTTGTGTTTTATCTTCACTTAGTGACTTGTTTCTTGTTGATATGAAGAAAGAACAACAATAGAGACACATCGATTTACGAGTTCCCAAGTCCTAACACCGGACTTGGTACATCTCGAAGGATTAATAACCAATCCTTGGTGGTTTATAGCTTGAAAATGTTTTCTTACACACTCTAGTAACCCCCAAGAGATCTCACCAAGAGAAAGAACCCCTAAGAACTCAAGAACACACTTGTAAGCTCTCAACTCACCTCTCTCTAGTCTCTTTTTCTTGTTACCACTTATGTGATACTCTTAGAACATTAAAGCTATATAGTCTCAGTCTCTACTTATGACTCTATTGCATTACATCACTCTTTGACTACTTTTTCTTTGTCATGAGGTGAAAGAAGCATTGGACTCACCAGAAAAAACGTCATGGGCTTCAGAATAGAGAAGAGGCCCAACCAGAAGAGAAACTGGTCCAAAGGCCTTTTGGACCAGGCCTTGCATCAGCTTGATGGGCCAAGGCTTGTGACAGGCCCATCAGGATCGGCCTAAGACACGAACGAGAAGAGGAGAAGATGAAGCGCTCATCACATTCTCCACCTCGCTTCACTCTCTCTTTACTTTCTCTTCCTTCCTCTTCCTTTCTCTCCACGATTTTTTTCTTTCGTGACTCTTCCTCTTCGCGACTCTTCCTTTTCCCGATCTGATAAACCTTCGATCAACTCACCATTCGAGATGCAACCGCCGAATCTGTTCTGATCATCGACATGCAACCGTGTCGATGACCCCTTTCCCTCCGAACTCAACCTCGGAGCCCTTTTTTCTCTTCACCGAGAACGAGGTTTAGTGCCGAAGCACTCCCAGGTTATGTAAACCCTCTTCGAACTTCTTGATAGGAATAGATTTAGTTAATAAATCTGCTGGATTTACTTTTGAATCTATCTTCTTCACCTTAATCGTTCCATCTGAAACATGTTCCTTTATGAAGTTGTATTTAACGTGTATGTGTTTTGTTTTTTCGTGATAGGAATAGTTCTTTGATAGGCAGAAAGCACTTTGGGAGTCGCAGAAGATTTCTGCATCGCTCTGAGGAAACCCTAGTTCCGAAGATATCCCTTTCAGCCACAAAGCCTCCTTTCCAGCTTCAACCAACGCGATGAACTCAGCCTCTATGGTTGAGAGAGCCACGGTGTGCTGAAGAGAGGATCTCCAACTCACGGTGTTCTCTCCAACCTGGAAGACATATCCGGTAATAGATCTTCTTCTATCTAAGTCTGCTGTAAAATCACTGTAACTGTAGCCTCTAACTTTGAATTCACTTGGTTTCTTGTATACAAGCTTTAGATCTAATGTATTCTTGATGTATCTTAGAATCCATTTAACCCCTTTCCAATGTTCTCTGCTAGGAGCACTCATGAACCTGCTGACAAGACCAGTTGCATATGCCAAATCAGGACGCGTACCAACCATGGCGTACATCAAGGTACATATTTCATATCCTTTTCTGCTTCATCTTTCTTGTCTGGCTTTGTACTAGATAGCTTGAAGTGAGTTCCCATAGGTGTCTGTACTGGTCTTGCTTGTTCCATGCCATATGTCTGTAGAATTTTCTCTAGGTAATTCTGTTAAGATAGAGTAAGAATACCCTTTTGTCTATCTCTGATGATATCAATGCCCAAAATTCTTTTTGCCGCACCCAAATCTTTCATTTCAAACTCTGCACTTAGTAGCTTCTTTAATCTTGAAATTTCTTTCATGTTCTTAGCTGCTACTAACATGTCATCCACATAAAGCAATAAGTAGACCAAACTTCCATTTTCAACATACTTGAAGTAGACACAGGGATCATGTTCACTTCTGTTGTATCTCTGTGTCTTCATGAACTTATCAAATCTCAAATTCCACTGTCTAGGAGACTACTTTAACCCGTAAATAGATTTCTTTAGCAAACAGACTTTATCACCTTCAGTAAAACCTTCTGGCTGTTCCATTAGAATCTTTTCATCTAACAAACCATTTAGGAAAGCTGTTTTCACGTCTAACTGCTCTAGTTCCATGTCTAACATCACGGTCATAGACATCATCAGCCTGATGGTGGCGTGTTTCACCACTGGTGAAAACACGTCGTGATAGTCAATGCTCTCTAACTGTGAATAGCCTTTAGCAACTAACCTAGCTTTATACCTAGGTTCTTCAACTCCTGGAATTCCTGGCTTTAGCTTAAACACCCATTTACAGCCTATAATCCTTTCTGTTTTAGGTCTGTCAATTAGAACCCATGTTGTGTTTTTCTTTAAAGAAACCATTTCCTCAACTGCAGCTTCAGACCATTTTTCCCTTTTAGAACTGCTAATAGCTTCTTGATAGGTTCTAGGTTCTTCATAATTTATCAACTGAGCTTTGTTTAATGCAAAAGCTGAAATACTTGAATCATCATACCTGCTAGGAGCTTTGATACGAGTTCTTCTTTCTCTGTCACGTGCCAACTGATAGTGTTGCAACTGATCTGTTTCGATCTCTTCTTCAACATTCACAGTTTCTTCTTCTTCCTCATTAACTCCACCTTCATCATTAATTTCTACAAGCTCTTCTTCTTCTGTAGAATCATTTGAATCAGGTAACAGAAAAGACACATGTTTAACTTTCTTTCTTGAATCATTAAATTCAATGTCTTTAAGTTGAGCCCAATCAGAGTCCTTATACATTATATTCTCTGCAAATATAACATCTCTGCTTATAATGCATTTCTTTTCTTCACCACTCCAAATTCTGTACCCTTTCACCCCTTGAGGATAACCCAGAAAGATTCCCTTCTTTGCTCTAGGTTTAAGCTTTCCTTGATTAACATAGTAGTTTACCACACATCCAAACCTTCTCATGTGATCATACTCCGGTTTCCTTCCTGACCATAATTCCTCAGGAACATCATAGTTTAGAGGTTTTGAAGGTGATCTATTTATCATGTAAACCACAGTAGATGATGCCTCTGCCCAGAATGATTCTCCCAACCCAATTTCACACAACAAGCTTCTTACCTTTTCTAAAACTGTTCTGTTAAGCCTTTCAGCTACTCCATTCTGCTGAGGAGTATAAGGACACACCTTGTGTCTTAGAATTCCATGTTCCTTGCAATAATCTTCGAAAGATTTATTGCAATATTCTAGGCCATTGTCAGTTCTTAGAGCTTTTACCTTCTGCTTGCTTTGATTTTCAACTAAGACCTTCCATTCTACGAATTTTGTAAATGCCTCATCTTTTGTCTTTAGGAAATAGATCCACACCTTCCTTGTGTAATCATCCACAAAAGATATATAGTACTGGCATTTGGATAAACTGGGGGTTACATTAGGTGAACCCCAGAGATCCAAGTGAACATATTCAAGTCTTTCACTTGAAGTATGTTTTCCTGTTCTGAAGGACAATCTATAAGCTTTTCCCAGAATACAAGGTTCGCAGTTATCTAAGTCTTTGACATCAAAACCCTTCAACAGTTCTTTCTTCACCAGTATCTTCAAATTCTTTTCACTGAGATGTCCTAGTCTGCTATGCCAAAGATTTGCTTTGTTTGGCACCTCAACTGCTGGATTTGCCTGATCAAATACCGACTCTCCATCTAAACAATAGACAGTTTCTCTATAATCTCCAGCTAACACTTGCTTTTCTCCTTTAAAGACTTTCATTCTGAAATCTTTTGACATGAACCAACACCCCAACGATTCTAGTTGACCTAGAGAGATCAGATTTCTTTTTGTCGAAGGTGAGTATCTGACATTTGTCAAAACCACTTCACTTCCATCAGAGTTTCGTATCTTGATCTTTCCTATGGCTGTTATCTCACAGAAAGTGTCGTTTCCCATATATATTTTTCCACCATTGACTTCCTCAATGTCAAACATTAAATCCTTTCTGTAAGTGACATGATATGAACAGCCAGAATCAAGGATCCAACCATTTCTTAACTTCTGATCCATTGTTGCAAGCATTTCTGGTTCTGTCCGAGTTGATGTAGCAAGCTGCAGCTTCTGCCTTAGTGTGATTAGACTGACCAGATGTGGAGTGTCCCCTCTTTGGACAATTAGCTTTAAAATGTTCCAAATTGCCGCATATCCAACAAGCTCTTTCCTTTTTAGGTTTAGACTTGCTTCTGCTAGTTGCTTTTCCTTTTCCGTGGTTTCTTTTTTCACTTCTACCTCTTGACTGAACAAATAGTCCTTCACTAATCACTTTCTGTTTTCCCTTCTTCTTAAGTTCCATCTCTATAGAGTAAGCAGAACTTATAATTTCTTTAACTATTATAGTTGTTCTTCCACTGCTATACTTCTGAGTATGAACCAGAGTTTCATATTGACTGGGAAGACTGTTCATTAGGATAGCCGCCTGATCTTCATCACTCATAACAACTTGCAGACTTGAAAAATCTGAGAGTAGCTTGTTAAACGTATCTAGATTTTTGTCTAGAGTCTTATCCTCCTCCATTTTGAAACTATAGAAGGTTTGTTTCAAATGAAACCTATGTGGCAGGGTCTTGACTTGATATTCATCTTCAAGAGCATTCCACATATCAAAAGTTGTAGGTTCATGGATAACCTTTCTTAGAACCATGTCTGTTAGGCTCATTCCTATGAGATTTTTAACTCTTCTGTCCTTTTCCAGCCATTTAGGATCTGAACCACTCTTGTCTTCTTCATTTTTCTTATCTGCTTCTGAGGTTGAAGATGTCAGACCTTTCTTCTTCTCAGGTTCTATAGTTAACAGAGTCTGGTCTTTCTGTCTTTCACTCAACATTGAGTCCAAGCCAAGAATCTCTAGAGTAGCTCTGATTCTATACTTCCAGATCATAAAATCTCCCTCTCCATCAAACTTTTCCACTTCAAATCTGCCTTGTGTTGGTTCCATGATATCTTCCACGATATACTACTAGCACAATTAACAAGACCACAAAGATAACTCTTCTTGCTTGCAGATAAACCCGACTACAACTCTTTTAATTATCCTTTGCTTAATTTCTGTTAAAGCAGAACACTTTCTTATGACTGCAACTTTGTTTACCTCTTGAGCTCTGATACCAATTGTTGTGTTTTATCTTCACTTAGTGACTTGTTTCTTGTTGATATAAAGAAAGAACAACAATAGAGACACACCGATTTACGAGTTCCCAAGTCCTAACACCGGACTTGGTACATCTCAAAGGATTAATAACCAATCCTTGGTGGTTTATAGCTTGAAAATGTTTTCTTACACACTCTAGTAACCTCCAAGAGATCTCACCAAGAGAAAGAACCCCTAAGAACTCAAGAACCCACTTGTAAGCTCTCAACTCACCTCTCTCTAGTCTCTTTTTCTTGTTACCACTTATGTGATACTCTTACAACATTAAAGCTATATAGTCTCAGTCTCTACTTATGCCTCTATTGCATTACATCACTCTTTGACTACTTTTTCCTTGTCATGAGGTGAAAGAAGCATTGGACTCACCAGAAAAAACGTCATGGGCTTCAGAATAGAGAAGAGGCCCAACCAGAAGAGAAACTGGTCCAAAGGCCTTTTGGACCAGGCCTTGCATCAGCATGATGGGCTAAGGCTTGTGACAGGCCCATCAGGATCGGCCCAAGACACGAACGAGAAGAGGAGAAGATGAAGTGCTCATCACAATAGTGTATCCTTGTGTCTGCCAAGTAAAAGCACTAATTATGTGATCAGTTACAAGGGACCATCGACAGAAAAAACCTTCATTGGTTTTATTGGCTCCAAAACACAGCCGAGTACTTTTGAAACATCATAATCAATAAAATTATGAGTGCTTCCTGGATCAATAAAGATGTGATTTTCTTATCATTAATTTAACCAGCCATTCGCATACAGAAGAAAAAAGTGTTGCCATTATGCGCATTGATGGACATGACTGAAGTTAAACCATTGATCACATTAGGGAGTTGTACTGGTTCAACTTGCTGAGGCGGCATAGTTTGTTGGAATGGTTATGTTTGCTCATTAGCTAGTCCTTCACTAGATTCATCACTCTCATGCTCTTTTCCTGCCTCCATAATATAAGCATGAGAACGATGATGCTTTAATTGATGGCTCAGGGTAAAGAACTCATCACAATACATGCAAAGGTCTCGCTTCTTGTGGGAATGAATGGTATTTTGGAAGGGTAAGATTTTGGTGGTTCAAGTAAGGCCAAAAGTGGGGTACTGTTTGGGGAGTTTTGTAGGGCGGGATATAAGAAGCGGGTTGATTGTGGGTTATTTGGTTTGTAGCTCAGGCTAAAAGAAGCTCTAGGCTTAGGTAAATGAGACCAGTTGAGTTCATGCAATTTAGTAACTCTAGCCGCCTCAAAAATATCTGGGGTGTGAAACTGTCTGGTATGATAAGCCAAACGTGGGTTTAGGTTGATAAGGACTATGTTGAGCGTGTGATCATATGGTAGTGTTATCTGAGTAAGATCGAATTTATTCAAGTAAGCCTCAACATTATCTCGTCATTGTTTCGAAACTTATCAGCTCAGAGAAAGGATCCAGAAAAGTTCTTCCAAATCGAGAAGTCAGAGCAACAACAAACTCAACCCAAGAAGGATACCTTCCAAAACGATCTGCTAAGTGGTTGTGAAACCATTGCTGAGCTCTCCCAGTAAGGTGAGCGCAAGCTAACTGCACCTTCATCTCATTGGAGGTTCTATGGAATCTAAAGTAGTGCTTAATCCTGAATAACTATTCCTTCAGATCCATCAAACAAAGGGAAACCCACCTTGGTAAGACGAGTTAACAGATAGTCATCTTGGGTTTGAGATCTGTATTTTCCATTAACCGTAGAACATTAGTGTGAAAAGACAGATCGTGGCGGTGAGGGTAGGTTTAAGGTACAAATCGCCGACGATGAAGAACCTTGCACTAACGGTCGTTTTTGAGAGTCTGGTGGTGGAGGAAGAAGCTCTCCTAGGAGGTTTGTGAGGTCGGAGATCTTGTCATGGAAAACTGAAAGCTCAGTTCTTAGAGATTTGTGACCTCCGATTGTCTTACATGAGCCACTTTCAGCTCATTAAGTCTTTTATTGGTTTGTTCTTGTTTCGCGTGAGCTAGTTTAATCTCTTCCAGCTGTTTATTAACTTCCACCATGATCTGAGCTCTTTGTTTCTGCTACAACCATAGTGTAAGAAAAAAATCTGTTATTGTATCAGTGTTGTAGAAAGTCAAATTTGGATATGAAATCCCCTCTAAAAATCTTTGAAAGGAAAAAGGGTAGTAACCAGTCTAAAAATAACGAATAGTAGAAAGTTATTTCGAAGATTTAACTATTAATGGTATTTTGTCGTAAAAGAAAAGGAGAGAAGAAGATGACTTCACAAAATCATTCACTGAATATTCTGAAGGTACAAATAGCATGACATAACAACTAAATCGGATATAACCGAAAGAGAAAAAATAAAGTGAAATTGACATGCTTAAACCGAGAACACACTCAACCGGATATACTTAAAATAGATAGGCACGATGAAGAGGATGCCGGATATACTTAAAATAGATAGGCACGATGAAGAGGATGAACTCTCTATCATTTTACTATGACGAAGACTATGAATTTTGATGGGCCTAGATAAAAGTGGAGTTGGGCCCATTAGTTTGCCTAGAAGAAATTATATGACTTGTTTGTTTAAGCTCGACTCCTGCTTCCCCTATCTGCGACTGCGACACACAAAATGGCGGCGGCTAAATCAGCGGTGGTTTTGCCACGGCCGGTGACATTTGTGACGGAAACTCCAAGAAGCTCGAAGAGGTCAAAGCTATCATCGGAAATTCCATTCCTTTCAAGTCTCTCAAACTCGACCGTGCGTACCTTTTCGATCTTTCCCTCTCGATTACATTGTTTCTCTTTTTCCTTAGGCTCATCATTGTATGTTTCTTGAGTTGTAGTGCCTGAGCTTCAAGGTGAGCCTAAGGATATTTCGAAGGAGAAGGCTAGTTTGGCGGCTCTACAGGTGCATACGCTTTTAACCTCTTTTTACTTTGATTGATTACAAAAACATCATACTTATTGTTTTCTATGCAAGCTTTTTTCTTTACTGTTGTATCTGGTCTTCCTTCTGCTGAATATAGACTAGTAATCGTTAGTATCTAATGGTAGTAAAAACTGATATGAAGTGTGTTTGATTCTTTATGAGAAGGTGAAATGGGCCAGTTCTTGTGGAGGATACATGTCTCTGTTTTAATGCTTTGAAGGGGCTTCCTGGTATATCATTAGATTCTTAATATTGCATTTCTTTTCATTTGCTTTCTTTGTACAGCAAACGGTCACAAACTATCTCAAGTTATGCTGATTTTGTTTTTGCTGTATTTTCAGGGCCATACATGTAAGTTTTGTGTCTTCGTTCCTCTCTTGATGATGTGATAATATATCTTCTTTTCTTCCTTGTCCATGATCTGAGGGATGGAGTTTCTCCAATTCCACTTTGTTGTGAAGACGGGTCAAAGTATGAATTCATATGGTTAAGGGATCACAGACTTTTATTCCTGGGGCTTTCTAAACTGGTACTACTTTATTTGGACGTCCTGGAAAATTTTCTGGTTGTGTTGGATCAAGTTCTCATCTTAATGCTTCTAGGCTGCTATTAAGTGGTGTGAGTGAGTAGCCAAAATGGAATCTGTGTGGGACTTATTGTATTGTAGCTAGGTTGTGTCTCTACAGTTTTTTTTTTTGTAGTTTTGATCTTCTTTTCTGTTTTTGCAGCAAGTGGTTTCTTCAGAAGCTTGGTCATCAAGGTTGTAATAATCAATTATTTCTCTCACCCTTGCCTCTCTTTCATTCATATCGTGCACTTTAACAGCAATTCTTGGTCTGACTCATTTCCAGGTCTGAACAACTTACTGATGGCCTATGAAGATAAATCAGCTTATGCATTGTGTGCATTCTCTTTCTCGCTTGGTCCAGGTGCTGAACCTCTCACATTTTTGGGGAAAACTCCGGAATGCTCAGCATTTTTGCCGCTCTTTATCAAACTCTATGCTTTGTCTGTGGTCATTGTGAAATTTTTTCTTTTCTCCTGTTGATTTGTTGATTGTCAAAGTTTGGTTGTTTTTTCACTTTGCTTGGTATGTTAGGGTAAGATAGTTCAAGCAAGAGGACCAACGGATTTCGGGTGGGACCCAGTGTTTGAACCTGATGGATATGACCAAACGTATACGCTTCTGTTATCTCCCAGAAAACATTATATATTAAACCTCGATTTTTTTGTTTACCATAATGGTAAATGGAACAACTGAATAAAGCTTGGTGATTCTCTGGTTTGGTTTCAGTTATGCAGAAATGGCAAAAGAAGAAAAGAACAAGATATCTCATAGATACAAGTCGTTAGCAATGGTGAAATCTCACTTTAAGGAGGCTGGCTATGTGTTCAAGACAGATGATGGTGCCACTTGAAAGAGAAACCCAGTCAGTATTGTCTCTAGATTCTTGTTCCAGCTTGGATATTGTTTCTCTAATACAAGTAGAAACTATGAATTGATGGAAGGCACCGTTTGGTAGTATTGTTTGTTGTTCATGATATACTCTTGACGGTGACTTGTATGATATCTGATAAAATCCAACCGACCAAACGGCTTAATAAGTGTCTGGATAACAAAAGAATATGCATCGCCGTTTGTAAGAGAACAAACAGTGGGTAAAAAAGCTTCTCATGTGATATCTTATTCTCAAGAAAGACCTTACGAACTTGAATCCAAGAAGAGTAGAGAAAATGCAATATATAACGTGCGTGGCAAGGAGCAGATCTAATAAAAGCTCAACCACCACACCGCAAAAGAAACAAAGATCGCATCACGTGTCACATTTCATGTTGTGGGTTCCTCTTTCCTATAATTCTGACTTACACAAGTGGTTTTGAATAAAATCTAAACACAGTTAGGAGGAACATGCAAACATAACATGGAAGTTGCAATCAAATCAAGAAAACAGCCATTTATAATCGTCTTGTAACAATTTTGCTTCAACTATGAGTAACTTGAAAGAGAAACCGAAAAAGACTATAGAGCTCTCAGGGAGTGAGAACATTAAAACCAAAGGACCTAAACAACCCCCAAAACTAAAACCATAAGCTAGAAGAAGGAAACATATTGAACAACGCTTCTGCGCTTGCTCTTCTCTTTCATCCCAATCTTTCTGAAGAAGAGAGAGCAAGCCGAGGTTGTCCAAATTCTACCACCCGGAAGAAAACAAAGTGGGAAATGAAAAAAAGAAGAAAGAGGAAGAGGACTACTATATATATTTATATATATTTATGCACTTCCAAAGATATATGTGAAAGCTGGCTATGGTGGTATAGAGAGAACTAGTCAGCAAGGTCTGTGCTTGCGGCAACCTAGTGCTCCTGCAGTTGAGGTAATAGTGTTGACCATTGATGATGGTTTAGCTGCTAAGCTCGAGGCTCGTCCATAGCTAGCAGAAGCTCCTGCTCCTGATGACGTGAAGAATGCTCCATTCAGTAGAAGATCTCCTTCTGACCTCCAATTCCATTTTTTCCATTGACTTGCATCTGTCTCCACTCTTTTCGTCACCTGTGGGGTATGTATCCACAATTTTAAAAAAATCTTGCTATACATATGATAACGGAACAGACTATTATTACTCTGTTTTCTAGAAAAAAAACAAACACAAAGGTGGTTTAAAAAGTTGAACCTCCTTGGCGAAGCGGTCCTTGGGAGCAGCATATCTGTTTCCTTGACTGTTGATGGTTGGCTCTGCACTCCCACCAATGGCATACATCTCCCAGTGTGTGTAGTCGTTGTTAACCACATGGAAATATCCATGTCTGCACCTGCCATTACCATTACACAAACCAAAATTTCTACTGTCAGGAAAAATGACCAAGTCTAACAAAGTTTAAAACAAAAATATTGTAACCTCGGCATTCTCTGAACCAGTCCTTCTCCAAAATGGTTGTAAGCAATGGTCACTTGCATCAGCTTGTCTTTTGTGTAAGTGTCACTGTGCCCAAGCAACATCACCTGCGTACATAAATACAGAGTGTCACGAAAACAGAATCAATCAGGGTTTTAAAGTAGGTGGCAGTGAAAAGATAGGGTACCTCATTGTGGTGGGTAAAGTGGTTATTGGTGACTGTAATAGCAGTGGATCCCATGACAGCATCAACGAGGCCATCGGCACAGTGAGAGAGAGAGTTATGATCAATCCAAATATGAGATGATCCAAAAATGGAAATTGCGTCACCATCAGCCATTGTCCTCCAACCAAAATGAGATGGGGAGCTTCTAACCATGGCGTTTCCAGTAGGCTTGCAATCGTGAATGTGAAGACCATGAATGATGACATTGGTTATATACTGGATGGTGATGCAAGCGCCATTTGCTATATGGACATTAGCGCCACGAGCATCAATGGTCTTGAAACTGTTCATGATCAGCTCCTGTTTCAGTACTATTACCATATCTCTCTTGAAAACGATCCACAAAGGCTCCACTTGGATAACTGCATGTCGTAAAGTTCCGGGTTTAGGATTAATAACGTCTTCATCAGTCGGGTCAGTGACGACGTAGAAACGTCCATCACGACCACCAATAGCGTTTCTTCCAAAACCGATCCCACAATCTGCAAGGCGTTTACGGTTCTTTTGCCAGTTACGGTCACAACGCCAACAATCATCGACTGGATTACCAGTTCCACAGGAGAAGTATCCTAACTTCCTCCTTGCTGTTCTGTTTTGTTCTCTCCTGAAAATCAACTTGATAAGTCAATCACACATCAAATTGAAAATAATAAGAAATGTTTCTTTTCTTTTTTTTACCAGAAAGGTTTTTTTTTGTGCTTTCACCTAGATCAACAGTCTGATTAAACATCTCAGCCGACTTTTCTGTTTGATTCTTGCCTAACGTATTAACTTAGGTATCTTCTTTTGTTGGTTTATGAGGTCAACCCAGTAGTTGCAGAGTAAATCCGAAATACTCTATAAATGTTGAGCTAGTGAAAAACTAAAATAGATCAGACAAAATAATACCCATATAAAAGAGACTTGAAAACCAAATGCCACAAAAAGACGGCAGAAGCAGTTACTAAACCAACCTATTCATGAAATCCATAAATCCAGTAACAGAGAAAAAAACAAAAACAAACAAAAAGAAGTGAAAAATCGAATTAATGAAGACGTCGTTTATTGAAAACCATAAAAACAAACAAAACAATGTCCGTGCGAGCGAACAACTCTGACAATCGTGGGCATGGCGAAACGACATTTTGTCAGATAGGATTTCATGAGTTCTGTAGCTATCTCTCTATAAGATTAGTTAGGGCATCAGCATTGGTGAACAAAAACACGGAGCCAATCATACGCCGCCACGTGGCGAACCCGGGCCTCTCTGATTGGTTCCGCGTTTTTGCAATTTTTTTTTTTTTTTTTCCCTAAGAACCCCACCCTAAGAACTCTTAATGTTGATGCTCTTAATGTCGCTTCACGACGATATTAAAGAGTGAGAGAGACAGGTGACAGTCCAAATAAAAGCAAAGGTCTTTCAATTAGACCAGCTCATCTATGATTTCTTAACCAAATTCTTAGAATTAAAATGATTTAAAGTAATGTGTAACAATTAAAATAATAATATTATTTTTAAGAGATAAAAAGAGGTGTTTTTTTTTTTTTTGTCAACTAACCTACTAGATTTTAAATCCCACTCCTACAACTACAGGTAGGAGGTTCGATCCTGAAGATTTATAAAGTGACTACACCACTGGACCACCTGTCCTCGGCAAAGAGGGTGTTTCTTAGTTGATATTTTACCAATTTTTTAAGAATTTATATTATACACGTGAGAAAAAGTAATTGGATATTAATTTTTTTTTTTTTTTTTGACAACAATTGGATATTAATTTTTCAACTTAAAATAATAACTAAAATATTAATATTATACATTTAAAAAACACAACGACTATGTTAACTGAGACCATATTTAAAAGAGTTTCTTAGTAGAAGTTTTTAGACCACCATTATCAAAAGTTTTTTAAGAGTTTCTTAATTTATTTTATTATTAAAAATTTAAAAAATACTTAAGAAATCATATGAAAGTTTTTTATTTAAGAAACTTTTTAATGAGTTTTTTAGCTTATTTTATTATTAAAATATATTTTTTAATTCACGTTTTCTCATATATAATCATTTAATAATATTTAAGAAACTCTAATAAGAACTAATAAAGAATTAGAAAATTATGAAGGAGAAAAAATGAGGTTTTTACTAAAGGATTTTAAGAATCCTTCGACAAATTATAAGAAACCCACTTGCTTAGTTTTTAGTTCTAATTGGTCTAATTTTTATTTAAAAATTTAAAATTTAATTGTATAAAGCCTTTTAGTTAAATAACATTATTAAAATGATTAGATATGTTAACTAATGGACATGCTCTTATTCTACGCAAGCTAAGGTTTTTATTCTACTCATTAAATAATAAGTTCATGATTTTGCTTTTGAATTCTTTACTAAGTGCAAAAATATAATTAATGCATTCACAGAATTTAGAGAGAGAGAGAGAGAAATGTACATTTGGATGAGTGAAGCGACTTCATCTGCAACCTTATCTGGATCAGCAGCAACCGCGTGTTGTTGTTCTTCACCTTCAAGCCTGAAACGACATGACCAACCATAACGATTTAATTAACCAACCAATATCACATGACTAATTTACCCTTGTGACGTGGAATATCAGATAAATATTTAAAGTTTATTTCATTAAAAGAGAATGAGCATGTGAGAGTGAGCGGTGATGTAAAAAGAAACCTAAAGGAATGATTAACGGAATGGATCCTTGAATCTAACGGCTAGGATCGTTGGTTTTTATTTAATTTATTTTCTTAAAACAAAAGATAGACAAAAAGATAACCCTAGCGGTTGAAATCGCGTGATATGTTTTTGGAGCGGCGGCAAAATAAAGTTAAAATTTGAGTTTTTTTTTTGTTCCCTCTTACCTTGTCGCCGCCATTGTTGAGCCTTTTAAGCTCTCAAACTCCTCTGTTCTCATCTTCCTAGCAAAATTATACACACAATAAAAAAGGACAGAGCAGTTATTACGGAATCTGGTGGAGTAAATTCAATGATCAAAATGCTCACAAAATCAGTATTACAGTACAGATAAACGGCTAGGCTAGTTAATTTTCAGTTTTATTTTGCAATTAAACTAATACTAATCTAAGCTGTGGAAAGAGCGTGTTATGTTTTAGGAGTGGTAGGAAAAAAATTGTTATCGAGTTATGTTACCTTGTCACCTTCATTGCTGAGCTGTTTGAGCTTTGTAACTTCTCTGTTTTCAGCTTCCTAGCAAAATCAAATACCAAAAATAACAGACTAGTTAATTCACAATGTGGATCTTTAAATTCGAATCTCCCACGGAAACAGTCACAGAATCTCAAAATCCTTAGAGAATGTACAAATCTATCAGAGAAAAGAATAGCTGAAAAGGATTTTAAAACAGAGAAGAAAGATTTTGAAATACTACGCAGAAATAGACAATGTAGCTCAAACGGAGACTTTAGAAGCAGGAGAAAAAATTAATAGAGAGAGAGAAAGACCTGGATCGAAAGATTTCATTGTTACGAAAACTCATCGCCGTGAGAGCAAAGATGAGGAGCACGGCGAAACAAACACTGGTCAATTTCTGAGACGAAAACGCCATGGAAGCTTCTTCTTCTTGTTTCTAAAGTTCTACGAAATAAGCGGGAGGATGAGAGAGAAAGGTAGAAGAAGCAAAGACTGATTAGTGTGCACAAGCTCCAAGGAAACCGTCATTGCGATTTATACGCTAAAAGAAACGTTGACGTTGCCGTTAATAGACGCCGCTACTTAACAGACACTGTTAGTTGTTGCTGTCTAGTGAATTAACTAACCATCCTAGCCGTTGATATGTTAGATCTTCGCTCCTCGGATCCGCTCCGTTTACCGTTCCTTTTCCCTAATTCTACCGCCGTAACTCTAACTAAACCTCTAATAACTGCCGTAACCAACCTATGTTTCATATCTATAAAGAAAGTATTATTCTTTTTCATTTATTATTATTGATTAAATAATCGTGTTACGTTTCGTCATCGTTACATGTTATTTTTTATTCTCACTAACAACGGTTGGTTTGCTACTGGAATGATTATTAGCTTGATCAAGTGTAACATACGGTATAAATTAATACACTCAAGATAAAACTTGAATAAATCAAAATTGCACTTGTCTTTCCCTTGAATATGTTGTTGCATTCCACCAATGGAGATATACTTGATTGCGGAGAAAAGACTTTAAATTAAAATTCTGAAAATTTCGAATTTGACGATGAATCAAATAAAAATAACTTTAACAATGGGGACGATTTTTGTAGATTGGTGATATCAACAGCTGAATTCGACCAGATTCTAGATTACCAACTCACCTAAACCAGTGACGTTTTCACAAGATGCACCAGTTAGAAGTAGAACCAAGAATGAATGAAATAATAATCTCCATTAATGAACAAAATCTGTTACAAAGAATCTTGGAGAAGAGTAAAGTTCTCTCAACTATCGTGATTAGAAGAGAAGAAGGCTAAGTCTTCGATATGAAGAAAATTACAGTAATTTGTTTAATTATAACCAAGAAATCAATTTAGGAACTAAACCAAACTAAACCAGGAAGCTAATTAATCTAATACCACCTCTCAAGATGACATTCATATTGATTTTAATGGCATCTTGCAAATGAAACCATGAAACTTGCTTGGTCATAAAGGTTTGGTTAGTACATCTACCAATTGGAGGTCTGTTTTGACATGGAGCGTTTTGATGAGACCACTTGTGACATTTTCCCTAACAATGTCACAGTCAAGCTCCAAATGCTTTGTCCTCTCGTGAAAAACTGGATTGTTTGCTATGTGAATGGCTGCAGTAGAATCACAAAAAAGGAAATGATTTCTCTTGAGGAATTTGTAATTCAGTAAGGAGATTAACTAACCATCGAACTTCTTATACAACAAATCTCATGGCTCTATATTCTGATTCGGCTGAAGACAATGAGACTGTGTTTTGCTTCTTGCTCTTCCATGATATAAGAGAATCACCTAGGAACATACAGTAGCCTGAGGTGGAACACATGGTGTCTTTGCAGGATCCCTAGTCTGCATCTGTGAAAGCTTTGAGATTCAAGTCATTATCGGCAAAGAAAAATAAACCGAGGCTAATAGTGTTCTTCAAATAATGCAAGACTTTGTAAGCTGCCTGGAAATGAGATAACTTTAGGCTTGATGAGAAATGACACAAACGATTTACAATAAAGGTTATGTTTGGACGCGTTAAAGTGAGATACATTAATCTCCTAACTAGTCGTCTATAAACAGAAGCATCTGGCAAAGATGGTTCTTCACTATCACCAATCAACATAACACTAGGTTCCATTGGGATACTAGAGGGCTTAAAAGCTTGCAAACCAACCTCAACTAGCAATTCTAGAATGTACTTTCTCTGACAAATTGAAATTCCGGTACTAGATCTAGCTATTTCAAGACCAAGAAAGTACCTTAGGGGTCCAAGATCACGAAGCTTGAAGCATTTATGAAGAACATTCATTAAGTATTCTACTCGAATATCATTGTTTGTCGTGATGATAATATCATCCATGTAAACCAACACAACAATGTATTGACCTCCACTATTGCGAACGAACAAGGTGTAATCTGTGTTGGATTTGGTGAAGCCAAGGCTGAGGAGTGAATTGCTGACCTTGAGAAACCACTGCCTAGATGCTTGCTTCAATCCATAGATCAACTTTCTGAGTTTGCAATGTTAGAAAGAGTATGGCCTACTGGAGGAGTATAACCTAGGGGCAACTGCATGTAGATTTCTTCATCTAAGTCTCCATTGAGGAACACATTTGAGATGTCGAGTTGAGTAAATCTCTAGTGTTTTGCAGCTGCTACAACTAGAAGAGTTTTTGCTGTAGTCATTTTTGTTATTGGAGAGAAGGTATCCACAAAGTCAACCCCCTCTTGTTGTGTGTAACTCTTTGTATCCGACTGGATAGCCCATACAAACACAAGCCTTTGATCTTGGAAGAAACTTGTGACGATTTTTGGTGGATGTTGAACTGTAGCAGAGACATCCAAAGACTTTGAGGTCTTTGTAATCTGGAGATTTTCCAGTTAGCATTTCTAGTGGAGATTTATCTTTAAGTAGAGGCATCGATAATCTGTTGATAAGAAAAACAGATGCTAGCACAAAAACTCTCCATTACTCAATGCTAGCATTACTTTGAAAAAGGAGAGCACAAGATCATTTAAGATATGTTGGTGTTTCCGCTCAACCACTGAGTTTTGCTCAGGGGTTTCATGGCAAAAGTGATAAGCTCTTATTCCCTTTGAACGAAACACAACATCAAACTGAAGTTCTGATGCGTTGTCCGATCTCACTCCTTTTACTTGAGCTCCATATTGATTATGAATCATTGTCAAGAAGTTAGGAAAGATGTGAAAAAGTCACTCTTTGCTTTCATCAAATACACCCAAGTAACCCTACTGTAGTCATCCATTATGGTTAAAAAATATCGAAAACCATCAATAGTTTCAACCAAAAAAGGGCCCCAAACATCTATGTGAAGCATATCAAACGACTTTTCACACAAGTTGTTATTGGAAATAAAGGGCAATCACTTTTGTTTAGAAAGATGATAGATATCATAGTGAAAAGGAACTTGTATAGCTTTTATGTAATAACAAATCTATTTTCCAAAAGGGATAACTGACTAAAAAAACTCTTTTCATGAAAAACATGATGAGTTGCTTCGCTATCTATTATCCAAGAAGAGGAAGATAAAATACTACATGTGGCCTTTAAAGCTCCCACAAAATGAAATGTAGAAAAGCTAAAGGCCATACCCGATAAAGCAGTGATGGTCCCTCCTTTTGTTGATTGGTCTGTAGTTGATGTTGAAGGAACATCATTCATTTTGGAATTGAAGAAGGCAATAACACCTTCTATTTGATCCTTTGATAAAGTCTTTAGTTGACTCTGAATGTTGACAGCTTCACGTTTTGAATCTTCAAGAGAGAATTGAGCTCCAACTGCTATAGTCGAATTTGATTTCTGTTTGTGTTTGAAGTTTGGTGGATAACCATGAATCTTGTAACACTTGTCCATAGTGTGACTATTGTAGCCGCAATGAGTGCATACTGGTCTTTGAGACTTCGCATTACCATTCGTGATATTAACAACTGGTTGAGTAACTGATACACTTGAGATTTGAAAAGCAGAAGTTTGGAAAACAGGATGAATGTTGCACTGATTATAGTCTTGATCAAGAAGATTGTAGACGCTGAAGAGACTAGAAATATGTTTCTTCATGCTGATTTGAGTCTTCACAGCACCGTAAGAATCATTCAGACCAGAAAGAAACTTCACAACCCGAGCATTCTCATTCTCTTCTGCAGTTGCTTTGCAACAAGCACAATTCTTGCAGGTTTTGATACAATTTGCTGCCTCAAAATTATCCCACAAAGTCTTCAAAGGAGTATAATATGAAGAAAGATCCATGGTGCCTTGTTGGAAAGACCATATTTCTTAAGACAATTGATAAGCTCGAGGAAGATTGGTGACTTGAAACCGAACCAAGAGATCTTTCCATGTATTAGAGGCGTCTTGAAATCTCAATATGCTACCATATATATATATATATATATATATATATATATCTTTGTTCACCGAATTAAGGATCCACGATTTTACCATGCTATTACAATGAGACTAGATGTGATAGTGAGGATGAGATGTTTTAGGACGAGGCAACGATCCATCTACAAAGTCTATTTTGTTCTTCGCATCCAAAGATATCATTATAGCTATGTTCCAGGTGTTGTAATTTGTTCCTTCAGGAGTTTCTGAGGCAAACGAGATCCTCAGATTATCATTGCTGCTCAGGAAATATGGTGAATATTGAATGTCTTCGAATTGAAGAGAATCTTGATGAGGAATCTTGCTATGTTGGGATGTCATGGCAATTTGATTTGGATCTTCAACTTGAGCATTGATAATCAGAATTTTAGCAGTTCGGACTGTTGAGATGACGAGCTTGATTTTCCTCAATTGACTTAGTTTTATGATTACGAATACTTCTCCCAACATGGCGAGAGGAAGAAGAATATTTCGGGACTCTCTTTTTCTGAAGGTTCAACATTGTCGAATCTCAAAGAAAGAAGAATTCCAACAAACGAAGAAACCAGAAAGAAAAAAAACTAAAAAAAACTAAGACAGAAGTCGATAGAATAATCGGCAAAAATAAGAATCGAAGAATCCCTAGTGGAATAGCCGAAGAAATCAAATTATGAAGAATAGTCACAAAATTTTCAAATTATGATGAGCTGAAAGAAAGAAGACAGAGGTGAAAGAAGATCAAAGAACGTTGAAGTGAGCTTCAATGCTCTGATAATTACGAGATTGCTCTGAATGAAAGAACAATCTCCATTGATGAACAAAATCTGTTACAAAGAATCTTGGAGAAGATTAAAGTTCTCTCAACTCTCGTGATTAACAAAGAAGAAGGCTAAATCCTCTATATGAAAGAAACTACAGTAATTGGTTTAATTATAACCAAGAAATGCAAGTGCTACATTTGAGAAAAAATGTCTAAGGTTTTTAGAGAAAACAGATTTCTCAAACATTCAAATTGTCTTTCTTAATTGTAAAAAACTTTATAATGTTTGAATTATATACAAACCAAACTTAAACCAAGACTAATTTACAATCTATGTAAACCGAATTAAACCAAATATAATGTTTTGATATTCCCCCTCAAGATATATATATATATATATATATATATATATATATTATGAACACCCATCTTGCTTATGATTGAATGAAATGTTGTGGAATATAGAATTTTAGTGTGAACATCAGTCAACTGATGATCAGTTTGAACATACATGATCTTGAGAAACCCGTTTTAAATTTTCTCTCTCACTTTATGACAAACCATTTCGACGTGTTTGGTTTGTATGGAACAAGGGATTATTTGCAATATGTATAACATCATTGTTATTACAATGGAGATAGGTCTGTAAGATGATAGGAACATGCAGCTTTGGGAGGATCCTTGTTAACCATATGAGCTATTTAGTGGTCATAGACATGGCACGATATTCAGCTTCTGTTGAACTCAAAGAGACTGTGCCTTGATTTTTAGATTTCCAAGTATCAAGAGAGTCCCCAAGAAACATATCATATCATGTAACAGATTGGCGAGTGTAAGGGAAAGCACCCCAATCAGAATCAGTATAACCATGAATGTCAAAATTAGCATCAACAAAGTAGAAGAGGCCTCGTCCAATTGTACTCTTCAGATAGCATAACACCTTATGAATATCTTTGAGATGAACATCTCGAGGTGAAAAAAAATATTTTGCAAGCTTGGAAACGGCAAACATAATAACAAGATGAGTAATGGCTAACTATTGAAGCTTTCCAATTAGTTTACGATATTGTTTAGCTTATTCAAGTAATCCACCATCACTTTGAGACATCTTCTGGTTTGGCTCAATTGGTACTATGGAGGGTTTACAATTACTGAAACGTGTAGACTCAAGAAGATCCAAGACATATTTCCTTTGAAAAATTGAGATACAACAACAGAATGAACAATCTCAAGGCCTAGGAAATTTTTTGGAGGACCAAGATCTCGAAGATTAACCACCAAAAAGTACTTCATCTACATACACAAAAACCACCAAAAAGTGACCATTAGACTCTTTGATTAAAAGAGTATGATCTCCATGACATTTAGAGAACCCAAGTTGAAGGAGAGTTGTGGAAAACTTGAGAAACCACTATCTCAAAGCCTGTTTAAGTCCATTAATTGACTTGTGAAGCCTGCAGACTGCATTAGGTGGAACTGGTTCCCCTTGAATATCAACATAAGTTAGAGGAAGCTTCATATAAGTTTCTTCATGTAACTCACCATTGAGAAAAACATTGGATATATTTAACTGAGTCAGAGTCCACTTCATCTTTAGTGCAAGAGAAAGTATAATTTTTACAGTAACCACTTTGGTATGTGGTGAAAAAGTATCATGATAATCAATATGTTCCTGTTGAGTATAGCCTTTGGCAACTAATATGACCTTGAACCTTTCTATAGTGTCATCTGTATTATATTTGATAGTAAATATCCATTTACACCCAACAACTTTCTTCCCCTCAGGTAATTCACAAATAGTCCATGTTCATGTCCTTTGAAAAGTCCCAATTTCCAGTCACATAGCATTACACCATACCTTTAGCTTCATAGCTTCTGAATAATGTTCAAGAATTTTTATGTTTGTGATGATATTAATGAAAGCACGAAAAGGCTCAGATAAATATGAATTATAGATATAGTTTGTAAGTGGCTATGGAGTGGTTAGCTTAATATCAATACTAGTATTAGTATAACAATGAAAATCTTTCAAATGGGCATGAAGTTTTCTGTTACGAGTGACAAGTGGCTCAGAAGGAGCATTAGAGGATGGTTGCAGAGGCAAGACATTATCATCCATAGAATGTGGTGAATGAATGTGAAGAAAAAAATTCTTTGAATCTTAAGTGGTATTAGAAGACAAAGGGGAAAATATCTTCATGAAGCTGAACATATTGAGAGATAAACATTGAGTGTGTCTTTAGATCTAATACTTTATACCCTTTGTAACCAGAAAGATATACTATGAAAACACAAGCCTAATCTCTAGGATAAAACTTAGTTCTATGCTTAATGGAGGTGGATTTATAACATAAACATCCAGAGGCTTTCAAAGACTTATAATCTGGAACTTTAGAACATAGAACTTCAAATGGAGAGACATTTTGTAGAATAGGAGATGGACTACGATTGATAAGGAATGTAGCTGTGAGAATACACTCACCCCAATCCTCTAATGGAATGCCAAATGAAACATTAAGGCCCTAGCTACATTCAAAAGGTGTTGATGCTTTACCTCTACCACAAAATTATGTTCAGGTGTTTGAGGGCATGAATGAAATGCTTTATTGCCTATTCCTAAGTACAAATCAATGAAACTACATTCATGAGGATTATCAGATCTAACTGAGCAAACACGAGTTCCATATTGAGTTTCAATCATGTTCAGAAAATAAGGAAAAACAATAAGAACATCAGACTTATGTTTTAGCAAATACGCCTAAGTAGCATGCTATTGTCATCTACAATTATGAGAAAGAATCTATGACCATCTACAGTAGATGTAGAGAAAAAACCTCATGTATCATTGTGAATCAGTTCAAAGAATTTAGTGCATTTATTAATGCCCCCAAAAATATTGTATTTATATCTTTGTGTTTTCCTTCGAATCTCTATCTAACATGTTTCAAATGTTTCCACCATTCCCACAAAATCCAAGGCATTGCACGTTGTACGTTTACGACATTATGGATATTTTCTATAACATTGGAACAGTATATCAAGTAACCATTGGTTATAGACTAAACTTGTGGGAATTCAAAGCCTTGTTTATTCTCTCCAAACAGATCTTGTCGATAGGTACTCAAATAAAACATGACCAATGGTCTCCAGAGCTAAATCATATATTTTGCACTCCATAGGTGTATGCAACCCATGACCATTGAGGCATTCAACAACAACCAAAGCACAAGCGAGGACAAGCCATAAGAACATTATAATTTTTGGCAACGTTTTCACCTAAAGGC